>FJUW01000164.1:0-69581 GCA_900074885.1 Rhynchosporium graminicola
GGGGTTTATATTCTTCTTTTTAGGTTTAATACCTTTAGCTTTTATAATTGCCTTTTCAGGTTTAGAATTAGGTATTGCCTTTATACAAGCTCAAGTATTCGTAGTTTTAACTAGTAGTTATATTAAAGATGCTTTAGATTTACATTAATTATAAGTAAAATAAGTTCTATTATTTATTGTTACTTACACTTGTAGCCTGTTAAGGTCTATAAACTAAACAAGAAATTTCTTGTTTTTGTGATACTAATAGTACAAGTGCTATATGTATAGTACAGGAAAGTCTGGTGCTTATTAAATGTCAACACCTAAAAAATGAGTGTTGGGTAAAAACTTGAGTATTTAATAGAAAATAATTAAGGTCTTTCTATAGTTATTTAAACTATAGGTAAATGTATAGAAAACAATTAAAAAATAATAATGATAATCGTATAGAAAACAATTAAAAAATAATAATGCTAATCATATTAAAAATTATATGAACAAAACTAATTAAAAACTATACAGTAAAATAATCTTAATGAGATCTCAAGCTTGACGTTAGGCCTTAATATAGACTAATAACTATAACAGGATCCGGCTTAAAAGTATCCAAAAACAATAATAATTTTTTTTTTTTTTTATATAATATATTTATATAATTATATAAATATATTAATTAGTAATGGTATAGGAATGTAGATCTGGTTGCTTAAATTTATGTTTTCTATACCTATATATTGAGTTTGATGATGGCTCTGAATGAACGCTGTCCAAGTGCTTGACACATGCTAATCGAACGTCTAATTTAATTAATGATTTGTTTCATCTATTTCATTAGAAGTGGTGTACAGGTGAGTATATAACATTTTGGCTGCCTTAGAGTAAGGTTTATAAATACCTTATAATACGCAATAAAAGGAAATTAACTTCCGCTTTAAGAGGACAATAAATGTTTCGGATAGGTAGTAGTTAAAGTAATGGTTTAACTAGCTTAAAATTCCGTAGTCGAGGCTGAGAGGTCGATCGATCACATTGGGTCTGAAAAAACCCCAATACGTATAGTACAGCAGTGGGGAATATTGGTCAATAGCCTAACGGCTGAACCAGCAACTTGGGAGAATGTATAGCTACGGCTAGTTATTTTGGTTGTTTAATTAATTATATACGAAACTTATGTTCTTCGTATATAGGAGATTATTCACTTTTTGTTTCTTTTTAGCGCCGGTGTTTTCAAAATTAACTTACCACTCACCGTAAGGTGCACGTAAGTAATACTTAAGTGGACAAAGTAATATCGATTTTATCGAATAAAGTTCTAGATAGGATACTGATCATGACAATTTTCTGTCTATATGTCTTGACCAAATTACGTGCCAGCAGTCGCGGTAATACGTAGAAGACTAGTGTTATTCATCTTTAGTAGGTTTAAAGGGTACCTAGACGGTATAATTAGTCTTTAATAGGAAACGGTTATACTAGAGTTATATATGAGGAGGTGAGTATTTGTGGAGTAGAGTTGAAATTCTTTGATACCATGAGGACTGGTAAAGGCGAAAGCAACCTTTTATCTAATAACTGACGTTGAGGGACGAAGGCTCGGGTAGCGAACAGGATTAGATACCCTAGTAGTCCAAGCAGAAAATGATGAATGCCATAGGTTAGATAATATTTTAGTCTATAAATGAAAGTGTAAGCATTTCACCTCAAGAGTAATGTGGCAACGCAGGAACTGAAATCATTAGACCGTTTCTGAAACCAGTAGTGAAGTATGTTATTTAATTCGTCGTTACGCGAAAAACCTTACCACAACTTGAATATTATATTAAGTAAATCTTATCTTATAATAAGAGATATAGAATATATTACAAGCGTTGCACGGCTGTCTTCAGTTAATGTCGTGAGATATTGGTTTATTCCATTAAATTAACGGAAACCCTTGCTTTATTTGCGATCTAATCTAAATAAAGCAGTTCACCATCATATCGGATATGATAACAGGGACCAAGACAAGTCATCATGGCCTAAATGTTGTGGGCGATAGACGTGCTGCATATTCCTATACAAAATGATGCAATAATGTGAATTGGAGCTAATCTAATAAAGTAGGATAAAACATGGATTGTAGTCTGTAATTCGACTGCATGAATAAGGAATTACTAGTAATCGTGAATCACCACGTCACGGTGAATTTTTTCTCAGATAGGTACTTACTACTCGTCAGGCGCCGAAAGAAGTGTGTGCAATAAGTTTGGTCTTTCATTTATTTTTACTCTAGTCTATTCGTTCTAGTTTTTTTATGGAAGATTTTCGTATGCGTGACTTTGATTGGTGTTAAGTCGAAATACGGTTCGTGTAGTGGAAATTGCACGGGATTGATTTTATATTAACAATACAGGTATATTTATATACTTATGTGTATAATACTTATAGTCTGCCCCCCCCCAACTCGGGACTATAAGATCATTATATATAAAGGAAGGTTCCGTTTGTTGGTATGACGGGTTGAGCTGTAAACTCAATAGCAATATGCTGTCGAAGGTTCGAGTCCTTTTCTTCCTAATTATTTACGTATAAAGGCGCCATTAGGCCTTTATAGCTCAAAGGTAGAGCAAAATACTGTTAATATTTCGATAGATGTTCGATTCATCTTGAGGGCTGGTAACTCAGAATATGTCGGGCGTGTTGGCTTAATGGTAAAGTTCTGTGTTTCGGCCACAAGTATATAAGTTCAACTCTTATACACGTCTTTATTCTTATTTAACTGCCCTTTCCTCTAGCTTTGTTAGATTTAAATTCTTTCTAACTATGGTAGTTAATTTTTATTTAATGTTATTTAGTTAAATATAATGAGGTTTTTTCTGTTTTATCTATGAATAGTCTTTATATTTTAAATGAAAGTTTCACGAATGGCTATAGATCAGAGATATTAGACATTATATCTTTATCGGCTATTTTATGTGGAATATTCGTTATTATTAGCAAAAACCCTATTGTTTCTGTTCTGTTTTTAATAGGTTTATTTTTAAGTATCGCTAGTTACCTAATGATATTAGGTTTAAACTTTATTGGTCTTTCTTACTTATTAGTATATGTTGGTGCTGTGTCAATTTTATTCTTATTTATTTTAATGTTAATAAACGTTAGGATAAGCGAGCTATTAAGTAAGACTAGCAATAGTATACCTTTAGCTATACTTATTACCATTGCATTCAACTATCCTTTATATCAAATATTGCCATATAGTATTGCCTCCTTTAATAGTTATACTGTTGATTTAAATAATACTTTAAATGATATACGATATCATAATTATAGTGATAGTTTAAATAAATTTTTTAAGTTAAATGGTGCTGAATTAGACAACGGTGAAATATCCTTCGTTACTAGTAAAATCTGAGACGGTAATTTAGCCGAAACTAGTCATATATCTAGTATAGGTAATATTATGTACACTAGTTATAGTATATGATTAATATTAACTTCTATTATATTACTATTAGCTATGGTTGGTGCTATCGTTATTACAATAAAACAAAAAAATTAATAAAACCATCTATAAAAGATAGCTTTATATTTATATATGTATAATAATTTAACTTATCCACTCATTATTTATATTATAATTCTTAAGTTATATTTACAATATATCTTATACAATTATAAGGGCTAGTCCTTTCTAATTGGTCAGAAACTTTCTTGTCATGAAAGTAAATGTCGGTTCGAATCCGACCTAACCCGTAGTGATATTATAAACAAAAAAGGGATTGGCTTAATGGTAGAGCAACCGTTTTACACACGGAAGGTTAGGTGTTCAAGTCACCTATTCCTTAAACCTCAATATATGTATAGTATTTATATGTATATATATATATATATATTGTGCTTTAATGAGATACCTCGGGTATGCATAGATATAAATATATCTTTTGTTAAACAAGAATATATATATATTATGAAATTATATAAACAATAAAAAAGAATATATGACAAATTTGACTAGAAGTAATTTTCAAGCTCATCCTTTTCACTTAGTATCACCGTCACCCTGACCATTATATACTTGTATTGCTTTATTAACATTAACAACAAGTGGTGTATTAACAATGCACGGTTTTAGTAATGGTGAAATGTTTTTATCCTTAGCTTTTGTAACACTTATTTCTTCAATGTCATTATGATGAAGGGATGTTATAAGTGAGGGTACATATTTAGGTAACCATACATTAGCAGTACAAAGAGGTTTAAATATGGGTGTGGCTTTATTTATAGTTTCGGAAGCGTTATTATTCTTAGCTATATTTTGAGCTTTTTTTCACAGTGCCTTATCTCCTACAGTAGAATTAGGAGCACAATGACCACCAATGGGTATAGAAGCTATTAACCCATTTGAATTACCTTTACTTAACACAGTAATACTGTTATCAAGTGGTGTTACAGTTACATATGCTCATCATTCTTTAATACAAGGAAATAGAAGTGGAGCTTTATATGGATTAGTGGCTACAGTAATCTTAGCTGTAATATTCACAGGATTTCAAGGTGTAGAATACACTGTTTCTTCTTTTACAATAAGTGACGGTGCCTTTGGATCTTGTTTTTATTTTGGTACGGGTTTTCATGGGTTTCATGTTATGATAGGTACTGCTTTTATTGCGGTAGGTTTGTGACGAGTATTAGCTTACCATTCGACAGAAAATCATCATTTGGGTTTGGAATCGAGTATATTATACTGACACTTTGTGGATGTGGTATGGCTATTTCTTTTTATATCAATATATTACTGAGGATCCTAAATAAAATTTACAATAATTTAAATAATAGGGGTTTAATATCTCGTCCACCGAAACCCGCGGGTTTCGTTACAATAAATCTAGAAAGTTCTATTATACCAAAAAAGGTTATATATTCTCATCTTATACCTAATAAAATAAGTACATTTAATAAGAATAAAGTAATAAGTATACCTACACCCTTAGATAGTGCTAAATTAACTTTACCCGAGATAGGTACATATAAGTTCCAATACTGATTAAAAGGTTACGATATTAATAATTTACATGTTTTAGATAGCAATTATTTAAATTGATATAAAGTACGAAAAGCTCTTCTAGACTTTGAAGCGAATAAAGTGTCTCAGCAGTTGCCTGAATCTTTTAATAGCTGTCGTGAAGCGTTGTTTCAAGTAGTAGGATATTTAGAATTTAAATACCCTGATGCTTATATAAGTATATATATAAATAATGAATTGCACATCGTAAATAAAATAAATGGTGAAGTGTACTCTTTAAATAGTCAACGTCCATTAGATGTGTTAGCTTTACTTACCATGGATGACTTTAGCATTCTTCAAATACGTCCAGACGGGGAATATTATTTGACAGCTAGTGCTACGTTATTTCCAATTGGTTGAGCGTTAAATGAAAGAATAGGTTATTCTATACGGGATTTACACAATTCAGCCCCTAAGTGAAGAAAGGGCGATTATGCCTACGATAATACAAGAGGCTTATTCGATAAAATCAAGGGACCTCACGTATTTCACAGGAATAATTATTTTATTGTTAATACATCTAAATTGTTTTTACCTGAAAATATTATAAAAATACCGTTAGCTGGTGACATAGGCAATTTACCTGGGTTTAGGTATGAAGATATTTATGTTAGGCGGGAGTTACAAACTGCGATTAGATTAATAGAATCTAATTCTATATTATTCACAGTAAGAACTTTTATTGCTCCTATGACTTCTCTTACTGATACACAGTTACTTAATTTACATGAATTATATTTAAGTATAAAAAAAGAAAATAGGGAGTATCATAACGTACATAAACTAGAACCTGTTATACGTAAATATATAACAGAAGTTAGAAAACTAAAATAAAAAAAAACTTTTTTTCTATGATATATTATTATGTATGACTTAGTTATCTCAACTTGGTTTATTATCATGTGAGTAGTAATTCTATTCTTTATATAATTTTTGGTTTTTCTAACTGAAAATAAGCGTACTTTATGTGAAGGGCTTGTATCTTATGTTTATTAATATTCTCGTATATAATGTTGTAATATTGTTGCAATATTACCTATATACCAGGTAATAATCGCTAAATTCTTATGGTTGGCTATACTTGCTAAAATACTTCTTTTTTATGTTTCTTATTTATAGATTATACATATAACTTATGTATAATAGAGATCTTAGTTTAATGGTAAAATACGAGATTTTTAATCTTTGTTATAAGGGTTCGACCCCCTTAGGTCTTACATGTATACTCTAAACATAATAAATAATATAAACAAAGCTAGCCTAGTCTTGGCTAGCTTCCACAAAAACAATCATTTTTTTTGTTTTATTTAAACATAACTTAAATAAACGGCCATAGGTTAATGGTAGACCTTTCGTTTTCCAAGCGAATTGTGTCGATTCGAATTCGGCTGGCCGTATTTATATTATTTATCCGATTAAACCCGCTTAAGGATCTGTATAATCCTTTATAATAAATAACAATTAAGTATAAGCATATTTATATTATACTTTTATGCGGTTAACCTCTTTTTGTATTGATGTTCATAATAACGGTAGTTCCTTTGCATATAGCCGTACTGTATACAATAAAACAGTAACCATAAGTGGTAATATAGAACAAGTAAATTAGTCGTTATATATTTATATATATAAAGTATAAAATATATGATTTTATAAATTTTATATAAGGAAAAGTTGCTATTGGTAAAGCGAGATATTTGCTAAATATTGTGTTATGCACCTGGATGTTCGAATCATCTCTTTTCCGTAAATTACAATAAGGTTTATATATTAATAATAACTTTATTAAATATAAGAGCATAGTTTAATGGTAAAATTTGAAGCTTCAAACTTCACTTTCTCAGTTCAAATCTGAGTGCTCTTGCATGAAAAATTAAAAATATATTATTAACCTTTTTGTTTGGTTCTTATCATTCTCACTAAAGGATTGTTTATGGAGCACAAGGTATAACACCTGTTAAATTGATACATTGTCCTCTCCCTATATGTGAAGGATTTTATTGTCGACGTACAAATAGTGAATATATTTCCTTATATAGGTCCAGGTCTATATATGCGGATAAACTACTATCTTAAATATTCTAGAGGGGGGGATATGTTTAACATCCTTTAATTTGCAATAAGGCTATATACATAATAATGTATCAGTAGTAAAACTGAGTCAAAAAATAGAGGTTAAAAATATTATAAAATAAAGTTCTTTAGCTTAACTGGTAGAGCGTATTCTTGATAAGGATGTTATTCAAGTTCAAGTCTTGAAAGAACTAAATTTTAATTTAAGGTATTAATTATAGGTATGTGTTTTTTAATTTAATAGCTTCTATTACATATATTAAATATCTTAACCATTAAATTACATATAGAGAATTGACTGAGTGGTTTAAAGTGATAAGCTTGAAACTTATTTGATTTAATAGATCACATCCGTTCAAATCGGATATTCTCTGCTTTAACACTAATTGAGTAAAAAACAAATAAAACGGATTAGAGCCAGGTTGGTTAGGCGCCTCATTTGGGTTGAGGATCTGTTATGTTCGAATCATAATAATCCGATAAAAAATATAAACATATTAGTAATGTGTATGATATCTATGGCGAATTTCTATGTAATATTACATAGGAAAGTATATAAAGAGATTATTACGGATACCTAGCTATATATTAAAGAGAGTAATTAAATTTTAAATTAAATTGTTTTGCGGTAAAAGAAGAAATTGTTAAGTTGTTCTTTATATCCAATCTCCCCTCTTTAGTGAGGGGAGAGGAGGATGCCGCTATTTTCTTTTTCTTTTTTATATGAAAAAGAAAAGACGAAAAGCCCTTGTTTCTTTTTTATAAGAATAATAATAAAAAGGTAAAAAACAGGCCGACGATTAAACATGAACTCTTAGATAAATTAAATTATAAACGAAGTGAATTGAAATATCTTAGTAACTTCAGGAAAAGAAATCAAACGAGATTCTATGATTAGTGAGAATGAAAGTAGAAGAAGAGCCTAATGGTTTACCGGTATATTATTAATAAAAATTATAATATAAAGCGTAGTAAGATTAGAAAAAGTAAAACGGGCAAAACCTGTTTGAATAAAGGGGAACCTTCCTCTAAGGCTAAATATAATATATAAGCGATAGCGTATAGTACTGTGAGGGAAAGGTTTGAAGTAGTAGTCTTATAAGCAGCTCGAGTAAAATTTAAATAAAAAGTAAGAGCGTACCTTTTGCATAATGGGTCAGCGAGTTAATATTAGATGCGAGCAGTAATGCCCAGATAAACCAATTATGAAATAATGAATTAGTATCTAAAATTAGACCCGAAGCCTGGTGATATTACTACAGTCAGGGTTATAAAAGCCCGAACGGTTTATCGTTGTAAAGATATCCGAAGAACTGTGGTAAGTTAGTGAAAGACAATACTGACTAGGATAGCTGGTTTTCTGCGAAACCTATATAAGTAGGTAATTCAAGGTACATCATAGCAGGTACAGAACTGTGATCTCAGGCAACTTCTATCATATTATCCTATTGCTACACACAATGTAGCTATAGTATAATGGGTGATTTTGCATATATCGGGCAATCGTGAAGATTTTATCGGTGAGTATTCGCACTCGGAAGGGCAATGATGAATATTGAATAATCGGACATAGTACGATAAGGTTGTATGTCTAAAGGGAAACAGCCCAGAACAAGAGTTAAGGTTCCAAAATTATTGTTAAGTGAAATTAAGGAAGTTTCTATCTAATACGACTAGGAAATAGGCTTAGAAGCGGTCCATTTTTTGAAGATCTCGTAACAGAGCACTGGTTTAATAAATTAAGTTTACGCTTATTTATATTGATAGTTGCACCGAAAATTTAACGGATCTAAACAATATACCGACACCTTGTCCATATTTATTAATAATTTATTATTATATTTAATGGGGTAGCAGAACGTTGGGTAAATCTAGGACTTATTCTTTTTAAGAATGAATATAAGATAACCCAAGTGAGAATGCTGACATGAGTAACGAAAAAGGGATAACCCTCGCCTAAAGCTTATGGTTTTAATAAAGTAACGGCCTCTAAGTTTACCAACCTAAAGGATTAATAAACGATGAGCAAAAAATCTCTATCGAGTAGTAACAACCTTCTTCTGCGACCTGCGAAACTGGCTAATTGAAAAAAGAAAGTGAAGAAGGTTCTGGAAAAACATCGATACATCTAGTTGTCAAGTTGTAATAAACTAAAAAAGATGCATGACAAGACAATGGATTTGACCGTACCTAAAGACTACCCCCAGTAAGCTAGTAGAGAATACGAAGGCGTTTGAGTGAACAATCATTAAGGAACTCGGCAAACTAACTACCGTAACTTCGGGATAAGGAGAGCCATTCCTCCTAATTAATATTAGGTTAAGAATAGGAAGCATGGAATAGTGTTGTACGACTGTTTAATTAAAACAAAGCACTCTGCAGTAAGATAATAAATCAAAGTATTGAGTGTGATTTCTGCCCGATGTCGGCTGGTTAACGGATTTGCTAAGTTGACTAATATAAGCTTGGCTTCGAAGGAAACCCCGATCAATGGCGGCCTTACCTATGAGGGTCCTAAGGTAGCGGAATACCTTGGCCGTTAAATGCGGTCTTGCATGAATGATTTAACGATACAACAGCTGTCTCAATGATTGGCTCAGTGAAATTGGAATAACTGTGCAGATACAGTTTACCTCTAGTTAGACGAGAAGACCCTATGCAGCTTTACTGTTGCTAGTTATTGAATATGATATGGCGAATTTTAGTTATAAGGTAGTGTAAGCACAATTGAAACACCTTTATTTAGTTTATCATATTGGTAGATTTTTCTACGTGAAACTCTCAAACATATCTAGCTTTTGCTAGAGATTTGAGATAATCATTAACCTTCAAAGAAGGAACAATTGCTAGGAGGCAGTTTATGCGGGGCACAGATCCCATAAAAAGTACCTGGGTGTATCCAAAGTTAATTTTGTAAAATTGTCATAAATATTTGACAATTAAATATACTAATGATGTATATTTTTTATTTTTAGTATGTTATTTGGTATAGCTTAAGCTATAACTAATCCAGCTATATATCTATTGAGTTAGAACTAATATTTTTTTCCAAGTAAGATTTTAACTATATGGAAAATAGTTGTAATTAAAACATTAAGAAAATAGGGCAAATACTTTTAATTTTCCAATGTTTTTAGTTATATTATTAGTTGGCTTAGTTTATAATAATTAAGTTTGTGCGTATTTTTTTTTATATGAAAATACTAATAATATAATTATGTTTATTACTTGTCAAGTTTAATGGCTTAATCTTGCTTTACTGTTTGACTTACACGTCTATCAGTCGCGTAAGCGGGGCATATGATCACAAGATGCAGAAAGGAAAGGTCTTGGATAATTGAAAAAGCTACGCTAGGGATAAATAGCTTATTGTCCCACAATATTTCTCAATGAGAAATATTGTAATAATTGGGTTAATTTCAAGAAAGACTTTAAAATGTTTACTTGAAGCGAATTTTGACATGGAATATTTCCGTGTCAAAAACGTTCAACGACTAATAGGTTTGTTATTTTATATAACAGCTTAGTAAGAATCCAACATGTATTTTCTCCTCTTTTATAGTAAAATAAGGTTAACTTAAAGAATATTTTAAGTAATCAATAATTAATATAAATAATATTAATGAAATAGACTTAATCCTAGATTAAAGATTAAGCGCCAATTATAGAATAATCCATGCAGTGAGGAGGATAGATGAAGAACTTGATAATTATCAAGATGAAAATAACTACGAACAGAATTTACCGATATTATTTGACAAAAAAAGTAAAATAAGCCGATCTAAAGAATTGAGCTATATTAAAAGCGATACAGGTAAAACTAGACATTATACACCTGCAGCTCAAGAGTGGTATAATAGTGTATATTCATATAACTCTAATTATATAAAAACATTGCCTGTAGCAAATACAAATCTTATGTCCCTTTTAAAAAGCTTTTTTAATTTTCAACTTAACCAAAACTTGATGAAAAATAAAACTAAGCGATTAAAACTTAGATTCAGACGAGTATCAACAAAAAAAGTTTTCATAGGTAGAGGTGACGTAAAGCATACCAGTAATAAAGTAGTAATAACCTTTTATGTCCTTAATACGGAGGGTATGTTATTATCACAGAAATATGAAAAGGCTAAAAAAGATCTTTTTTATCCACCTTTTCCCTTAAAAAAAAGGTTAAATATAGTCGTAAGGGTAAAGCTAGAATAATTTACAATAGAGTTTTAAGCAGTCAGGAAAATTTTGTTCAGGGTGATCATCAAGAATTATATGATTTATATACCATGTCCATAATGAACAAATACGCTTACTCTTCGGAAATAAAGTTATTAAATTCTTATTGTAATCTTTTAACTAGGCTAGTGGAAACAAAGATTTTAACAAATGATGAGAAACGTATCCTATTTATTAATAAGATTTCACTATGGAAACCTTTAGATTATCTTAAATATAATCAAGTTAAACTAGAATCTCTTAAACGGTTTAAAGAAAAAAAATTACGCTACTTTTATCATTTATTGAAATTAAATAGTTTAAAATTTACAAATCAGTTTATGTCAAAGCTAATTTTTTTAGTTAGAAAATTATATAATAAAGATGTTGAATTCAATATTGTTAAATTAAAAAAAATGCATCTAAACAGTGATATATATACTCAAGGTGTATCCTTAAAATTAAGGAATAGAGATAATCGGCTATATAAAGTTTTAAAAAGATCTCTACGTAAAATTGATTTACCCGTTATAAGTAGAATAAGCGAAAGAATAAGTAAACCAAAAAAAGAAGATTTTTTTGTTAATAGAATCCGTAATAATATCATTAGTTCCATGTTTACGGACAATAAAGGGAAAGATTCTTTAAATAATCTCTTGTTAAGTTTCTACCCTGCAACCGATGACTTAGAAATAAATATTATAAAAAGATCCTTTACAAAGAAACAAAAAGTATCTTTAAAAGGTTATGTACTTAGACAACACTTAAAACATTTAAATTTAAGAGGAATTAGAGTAGAAGCTAAAGGAAGGCTTACACGGCGAGCAACTGCTTCAAGATCTGTATTTAAAATGAAATGAATAGGTGGTTTAAAAAATGTCGATTCTTCTTTTAGAGGCTTATCTACTGTTATGCTAAGAGGTTATCATAAATCAAATGTACAATATACTTTTATTAATTCTAAAACCCGTAACGGAGCTTTTGGTGTTAAGGGTTGAGTAAGTAGTAAATAAAACCTTAAATTAGCTTACTTGGTATTTTGCTTAATATAAAAATCAATGCAAATCTTTATATTCCTACAAGTAAGATAATTGTATAATAATGAGTGTCTAAAACAAGGTTTATATTTTTGATATATATTTATCTCTAGGACTTTTTAATGTTGGTTTTACACCTAAATGCTAGTTTATATTTGCCTTATTTATATTTTCGCGTTGCAAATATTATAAAAAGAGAAAACATGAAGAAATAGTCTGAACCGTTTTAAAAAAAACGGAATTTTAACATAATTTGAACAGGCTAATTGCGCCAGGAAGTACAAATTGAGTGCGCAGTTTGGCACCTCGATGTCGGCTTAACTTATCCACATGAATGCAGGAATCATGAAGGGTTCGACTGTTCGTCGATTAATAAGTTACACGAGCTGGGTTAAATACGTCGTGAGACAGTATGGTTTCTATCTTCTAGAGGAAATTAGAATAAAATAAGGATATCCCCCTCGTACGAAAGGAGCTGGGTATATTAACCTCTGGTTTACCTGTTGTTTATGTGCCCAATATTAAATAATATTATCTAGAGAAGCTAGGGTGTTACTTTCACTTAAGTAATTCTATAACATAGGCACGGCAGGAACGCTAAGTTAGTTAAAAATAAGTGCTGAATGCATCTAGGCACGAAATTTACTTTAAGATATTCTTAAATATACGTAGTGGAATACTACGAAATGATGAAGAATAAAAGTACACCAAACTGATAGAACAGTCTAAAATCTCCACCCGCATCTTTTAATAAAAAAAACATCAGCAAGAAAGTGTGTGTAAAACTAAATAAAATTTTATTCTGTACCTTATACTTTCAAGGTACATGCTATCAATAGGCTTTAGCTGAAAGAATTTAAATGTTTTTAGGTATAAAGTACTAATTTATATTCAACTAAATTTGCGCGATATCACAGAACTTATTTATGTTTAAATGAAGAATAAATACAACTACATTAACTTCAGTCCGGTTAGCATAAAAGTAATGTAGCTGTTTTGTAACCAGCATAAGCAAGTGCGATACTTGCACTGGACTTAATATATACATAATAGGCCTTATAGTCAAGTGGTTAAGACATAATGTTTTCATCATTACATACGTGGGTTCAATCCCCACTGAGGCTACGCTTAGTGTATATATTATACTAACTAGAGATGAGGAATAAATTTATATATTATCAATATATAAATTATAATATTTATATATATTATAAATGCGGATTGATGTAATCGTAACATAACTGGCTCATGTCCAGTCAATATTGGTGCAAGTCCTTTGTCCGCATATTTAACAAGGTTATAGCTTAATTGGTAAAGCAAGCTGCTCATGACAGCTGAGATGAGTGTTCAACTCACCCTGGCCTTAGCTTAATTAAACAAAAATATACGTCCGAGTGCTGGAATTGGTAGACAGGACGAGCTTAAGTTTCGTTGATATAATATCGTAGAGGTTCAAGTCCTCTTTTGGATACGTTTTTTTTTAATTAAAAACCCATTAATTTAAGTTTTTAATATTTTTTTAGATATTTTATATTTTAGATATTTTATATATATTTTATCTTTTAAAATATAAACTATAAGCTAGATAAGCTATATATATAACCATCTCTACATACTAATATATTACAATATCGTATAATGCTTATATACATCTAAAAGTAGTTAAATATATAATGTGAATATAAAAGATTATAAATTAATATTTATTTTAAATACTCTAAAAAGGGGACATAGTTTAATTGGCAAAACTGCGATTTTGCATATCGTTAATTCAGGTTCGATTCTTGATGTCTCCACTAGGTATTGCTAAAATTCTACTTGTTATATCTGTCATATAAACTAAAATTACTAACTTTATTAATGCCGCCTGCTTAACAAAAAAACTTTTTTTTTGATGCAATAGTATCGAAACTTAATTTTCATTGTATCAAAACTTAAATTGATAATTAAGGTGCGAGCAATTTAACCTTTGGTTTAGATTATGTATACTTCACTAGTCTAACTAGTGTGTTTACAATATAAAACATATAAAACATATAAAATTATGTTAGATAACCGTTTATAGCTTTAGTGTAAGCTAATCTCTATAAGAAGTTAGACTTTACACCTATAGGCTCGAAAAGCTCAACCTGGTAGAGCGGAACACTGAAGATGTTTAGGTTGTAAGTTCAAATCTTATTTCGAGCAATTCTAAGGTAGTGATGGAATAGGTAGACATGAATAGCTTAGGCCTATTTGATTATTATTATTATATCTTATCCGTTCAAGTCGGATTTACCTTATGTAAATTTATATTTAGTTTAATTATCTATATATTGATTTATTTAAATATATGTTGTGGACTAATCGGTAAGTCATAAATTTTTGGTATTTACCATTGGGTGTTCGAATCACTCCAACATAATTACTTTATTGTATTTTATGTTTAAAGTTATATAAACCTTTATTATATAAAGGTGGATATAGTTCAATCGGTAGAGCGACTGTATGTGGATCAGTCTGTTCCCTGTTCAAATCAGGGTATTCACCCTTCATCAATTTAAATTACAATAAAAGCCAGGGTAGTTTAATTGGTTAGAACATTAATTTCATGCATTAAGAATGAGAATTCAAATTTCTCCTCCGGCTATTATTAATAATACATAGTTGTATTATTTTTATTGTTATGTATATTAGATACATATATACATATGTGCGTATAGATATATGTTATAATTTATAACATATATGATATATCTATTGCAAGTAATATTTTGTATTTTATATTTTACATATATATTACTTTTGCCCTTTAGATAGTCTTTATATGTAATAGTAAGGTTTTACCGTGTGGTTTGTATTTATACAGGTTTATTAAAAACATTTTTATTATACAAGTGTATAATATATGCATTATAAATTGTATGTATTAATTAAATATTTAAAGTAATATATAAATTGAAGATAGCATATAATAAAATAAGTCAGCGGTCTGTTATAAAACTATATTTTTATAAAAATATAGCTATAAAAAGTTCGATTCTTTTACTTATTTATGTTATTATTTTCTATAATTCAGCTATTATTGTCTAATGCGGTTACCTTACGGCGAGATAAGTCTATATTATATAGTAGAGTCTCTATATTAATTCTGATTTATTCAGGTTTAATATCTTTCATGTGTTTAAACTTAAAAACTTTAAGTAGAGGTATTGGTTTATATGGTGGACTATTTCTTGCAACTAGTATCACACATATATTTCAACTTTTTATATATATAATCAGTGCACTAATACTTCAACTTACTGCATTTTATCCTAGAAGGGTATGTACAGCTGCATATTCTTCTTTAATAAAAATGCTTTTTTATAATTTCTTATTTTACAGAACTAAAATTGTAAACAAGATGGGGGAACAATTTAAAATAATCGAGTACCCTTTAATCTTATTGTTTATAGTTAGTGGTGCAACATTTTTAGTATCTACATCTGATTTAGTCTCAATATTTTTATCGATAGAGCTACAAAGTTACGGTTTATATTTACTTAGTACACTATACCGAAATTCTGAATTAGCTACATCAGGTGGTTTAACTTATTTCTTATTAGGGGGTTTAAGTTCTTGTTTTATTTTACTAGGTACTAGTTTATTATATGCAAATTCAGGTACTACTAATCTTGATGGTATATATGTTATAACGAGCTTAAGTGATTTGACCAATGAAGGGGACAATAATATTTTATACTGATATAAAAGTTATTATATTAACTTTTCATTGCTTATACTTAGCGTAGGTTTCCTATTTAAAGTAAGTGCAGCACCTTTCCACTTATGATCACCTGGTGTTTATGATGCTATACCTACTATAGTGACTACATTTGTAGCCATAGTAGCCAAAATTTCTATTTTTGTATTTCTATTAGAATTAGTGCATTATACAGGTGATTCTCTGTTTAATTTTAGTTGGACATCTAGTTTACTGGTAAGTTCTTTACTATCATTGATTGTAGGTACAGTAGTAGGTCTAACTCAACTAAGAATTAAAAGATTGTTTGCCTACAGTACTATATCACATGTAGGGTTTATCTTGCTTGCACTAAGTATAAACAGTATAGAGTCTATACAAGCCTTTATATTCTACCTAATGCAGTACTCTATTAGTAATTTAAATGCTTTTATCATCTTAATTAGTATGGGTTTTTCTCTTTTCTATTACGTAAATGAGAGCAATGAATACAAACAACTTGATGATAAAAATAATTCACCTGTACAATTAATAAGTCAACTTAAAGGTTATTTTGAGTTAAACCCTTTATTAGCTTTAAGTTTAACTATTACAATCTTTTCTTTTGCAGGTATTCCACCTCTTATGGGTTTCTTTGCAAAACAAATGGTACTGAGTGCTGCTTTAGACAGTGGCTATATTTTTCTTGCTCTAGTTGCTATATTAACTAGTGTTATTGGTGGTGTTTACTACTTAAATATTATTAAACAAATGTTCTTTGATGCACCTGAACATACCATTAATAAAGAAACTGCCGATCTTATTTTACACGGTAACATCTTAAACCAGGTTAATATAGTTGAAAATATAATATTTAAAGCTAATAGTATTGTATTATCTAGTTATTTGACAATTACTATATCTGTATTAACTTTAACAATACTGTTATTTATATTTATACCACATGAATGATTAAGTTTAGCTAATATTTTAGCTTTAATATTATTCAATCAGTAAATGACAAGTACTACATTCTTTTTTGTATTTATACCCTTATTAGCTGTTATTTTATTAGCTATTAATTTAATATTTGCCCCGCATAACCCATACCAAGAAAAAGATAATGTCTTTGAGTGTGGTTTTCACTCTTTCTTAGGTCAAAACAGGACACAATTCAGCATTTCTTTTTTTATATTTGCTTTACTGTTTCTATTGTTTGATTTAGAAATTCTGTTAGTATATCCTTACGTAGTTAGTGCACACACGAATGGTATATATGGGTTAGCTATAATGTTAATATTTTTTTTAGCCTTAACATTAGGTTTTGCATTTGAGTTAGGTAAAAATGCACTTAAAATTGATAGTAGACAAATGGTTAAATTAATCCATAACAGGTTTAATAGTACTACTCATTTATCTAGCGTACTAGGGGGTTTAGCTTTTTTAAAAGCTACACCTAGGTATTTCTCAACATGTAGGTCTCTAGCATTACCCTTACCAAGCTCAGCAGAGGTAAATAGTGATAACACTTCCTTACCAACCTCATCAGAGGTAAACGATAGTGATAATTTACCCTTATTTACCTCCGCAGAGGTAAACGATAGTGAGAATTTACCCTTACCTACCTCAGCAGAGGAAGACGAACGTGAGAATTTACCCTTACCTACCTCCGCAGAGGAAGACGAACGTGATAACTCACCCTCTAGTTCAGAACCTGAGGAAAACAATGGTAATAACTCCCCCCCTAATTCAGAATCTGAGTCTTTAAACGGATCAGGTTCTTCCGGTGAGTCAGGTTACGGCTCAGACCCCGATGGGGAGTATTATGATGAAGGGGCGGATGCCATGGTATATGCTCCAGTTGAAAACATACCTGAAAGAAATATTAGAGAATATATTACTGCTACAAAAGATATATCACAACACCCTATTGAAGTGGATAACCACCGAGACGACTCGGATAGTGCGGAAGGTCGGCAAGTGTATTATGACCGACATTTCGAATTAAAAGCCGAATTACGGTTACGTAAAAC
The DNA here is from genome assembly GCA_900074885.1 of Rhynchosporium graminicola. Taxonomy (NCBI): domain Eukaryota; kingdom Fungi; phylum Ascomycota; class Leotiomycetes; order Helotiales; family Ploettnerulaceae; genus Rhynchosporium; species Rhynchosporium graminicola. The sequence continues at coordinate 18,085 of FJUW01000164.1, forward strand.
TCAAGGGGTAGTGGTTGATAGTGACAGTGATGATGATGGTAGCTGTGCTACTTGCCATACACCACTACATGCAGGTCCGGATGTTCCGAGTAACAAGCCTAGAGGAGAAGTAGCGAATACTGAAGTTGCGAATACTGAAGTAGCGAATACTGAAGTAGCGAATACTGAAGTAGCGAATACTGATGTAGCTAATACTGATGCTATTATAGGTACACCCGCAGTAGATACTCTTGCGTTGCGAAATAAATCAGAGGCTGATGATCAGTCTAGTGCTCAAAGCAATTCAACTTCAAATAAACGTAAATTTGAGGCTGATGAAGATTCAAGTAGTCAAAGACGTCCTGGTTACCAAGATTCTAGTGACATTACTGCTGATACTGAGCCTATGTCGTATGGTTGGGATGCAGAAGATTAAAGGTATATTGCTACTTGTATAATTATCTATAGGTATAATCGTTTATCTATTATACCTCTTTTCTGTAAACGTTATGTTGTAACTAAAAAAAAATTTTTTTCTTTATTACTTATATAATTATCTTATTATATAGGTTTACTATTTCTAGTTAGGTAGCTTTATATTTAATATACAAAGTGAGGGTATGGTGTATTTGCTCTCTAATAATAGAGAGTGAATAGGTAAACTAGATTATATAAATTACAACAGGCTTCCCTTGACCCTTTATTATGTATGATAAATATTATTATATTAAATATATTAGTACTTTAGCATACTATGTCTGGTATAAAAAAAAAATAACGGTGTTGTATTTTTATAGGATAGTACACTATTCAAAAAAAATTTTTTTAGTCTTTAATTAGTCTTTTAAATATACTATTTTAAAATATAAAGTAGTATAAGCTGTTTAATGGTTTCTAATGTTTAAATATATAAATTTTAAGTTAGAAAAAAGGAAATATGAAATAATATGCTTGATTTATTATTTTCAAATATTGTAAACAATTGTGATACACCTAAGCCTTGAGGTCTTTATTTCCAGGATAGTGCTACACCTCAAATGGAAGGTTTAGTTGAATTACACGATAATATTATGTTCTATTTAGTTATAATTTTATTTGGTGTAGGTTGAATAATGATATCTATTGTAAGAAATTACACTAGTAGAAAATCACCTATATCTCATAAATATTTAAACCATGGTAAAGTTGTGCCTGCTCAAAAGTGTTTTAAGTTTAATAATATAATTTGTATAAGGTCTTATAGTACCTCTTCTTCGAAGGTTAACTGTGCAAAATATTACGAAGATGCTTTTGATATGATAAAAATAATTATAAATGATAATAAAAATATGTCTGGTATTTATAAATGATCCAATAAAATAACGAAAGATATTTATGTGGGTCAATCCATAAATTTAGCTAAAACATTTATTAAATATTTTAATCTTAGTTATTTAAAAGATAGAGAAAGTATTGTAATAAGTAGTGCTTTAATAAAATACGGATATTCTAATTTTTCATTAGAAATACTGGAATACTGTGATATAGATCACTTAACTGAAAGGGAACAATACTACTTTGATAATTTAAATCCTCGCTATAATACTTTAAAAATAGCGAGTAGTTCTTTAGGCGATAAGCCTTCTCTTGTCCGTAAAACAAAAATTAGGTTGGCTTTAAAAGGAGTTTATGTTAAAGAAAAATCCCCTATATATGGTAGTACTCATACCGAGGAGACTAAAGCACTTATGTCTTTAAAAAAATCTGGGTCAAATAATCCTCTATTTGGTAAAACACATAATGATGATACTAAAGAGTTAATGAGACAAATAGCTTTAGGCAGAAAACATTCTCTTGTAACTCGATTAAGCATGAGTGCCAGTAGAGGTGTCAACATACACGAAAAATGTGATTCAGATGGGTTTAAAATAATAGGTAGTTTTGTTTCAATAAGAAGAGCCTCTAAGTTCTTAGATGTTAGCGGTAGTACTGTAAAACGTTATATAAATTCCAGTGTATTATTTAAAGATAGATATAAATTTACCGGTCAACCCACATAATAAACTTAAAAAAACTCTGAGTAAAATTTCACTATATGCTGGAAACTCCTAAAGCCTTTAGGTACTATAAATATAATAAGTAAATTCTTTATCAGTGATAACCCCTAAGGATGTACAATGGATTATCAGCAGGAAACCCCGAAGTAATATACTTAAGTAGGTTCCTCAGAGACTAAACGTGAAAACCTTATATATAAGGTTAGATATAGTCCAGTTAAGTATGAAAGTACTTAAGTTTTGACACTAATAGAATTAATATGAACAATTACTCCTGCCTTAATATTAATGTTAATAGCTTTTCCTTCATTTAAGTTATTATATTTAATGGATGAAGTTAGTGATCCTGCCATGTCAGTATTAGCGGAAGGTTTTCTTTTTTTGTGTTCATGCCATACATCGTATTAAGTAAACACGAAATAATAGGTGGCCTTAAATCACATATTTTTAATAAAATGAAAGATACCTATAGATTATTAATACTATTAATAGGTGAAAAAAATAATACTTTAATATCTAGACCAGTTCAAGTCAAAGATATAAGCTATTATAAATCCTTTACAAATGAAAAAGTTCGGACTTTAAAAAGCAAAAGCAGAAAAGATATTCGCTCTTACTACGTTAGGTGTGCTTACTTATTCCATACTACACAAGTAAGATGTGCCAAAGCAGAAAATATAAATTTCTATGGTTATATATTTAAAAATAAGTTTCATACTAGAGTCAGAGCTAGTAGTCGTATAGGGCCACATAATATAGATGTAATTTCTATTATTATTGGCTCATTATTAGGTGATGGTAATGCTAATTCAAGAACAATAGAAGGTACAAGACTTTGTTTTAGGCAAAGTGTAATACATAAAGATTACTTGTTTTGGTTGTATAAATTCTTTAATGATAAAGGCTATTGTTCTAATCTGGCACCTAGAATGTCTGAGCGTAAACTTCTTAATAAATATTTACAGGAAACTAAGATTTATTATGGTTATGAGTTTAATACTTTTACTTTTAGAAGTTTTAATTGAATTCATAAATTATTTTATAAAAAAGGTAAAAAATATATTAATCCGGATTTAATAAAATATATTACCCCTTTAGCTCTAGCTATATGAATTATGGATGAGGGTGGTTGAGCAAAGGCTGGGGTTAGATTATCTACAAATGCTTTTAAGTTGGAAGAAGTTAAATATTTAGCTGGAATATTAACAAGTAAATGGGGGCTGAAATGTACTGTTCAAAAATTAAGTAAGTCAAATCAATATTCTATTTATATCTTAGGTGAATCTTTACCTAAATTAAAAAAGTTGGTATTACCTCACATCATTCCAAGTATGAAATATAAATTAGGGGCTGTCTTCTGTTCAAACAAGCAAGACAATTAATTGTGTTCTAATACGCTCATACGCTTACTTCGTAAGACTTCGTAATACTTCGTAAGACAAGGGGTATATAATATAAGCAATAAAGTATAAGTTCTTTCAACTGCCCCTCTTTTTGCTGGTTTTGGCTTATTTTATTTTTAGCCATTATATGCAGAAGAGGCGTAATATAAATATGTGATAGTCGTGATATAAATAAGTGTAGTATAAATAAAGTGGTAATTAGTACCACTAAACTCAAATGAGCTTGAGCTTAATGCATTTACTTTCTATTAATAAAAAAATTTTTTTTTCTTACAGATCGTGAATTGAATTTATTTATATCTAAGATCCCTACAGGGATCTTTAAGGATAAAGTTCTTTTTTCCTTTGGCGACACGAGTGAAAACGGTTAATATCTTATATATTTTGTCGTATATATTACAAGACCGTCAGTAAACAGTTTATTTTTTTTGTTTATTGCTACAGGCTGGGTCGCTTGTGGGTGTCAAGCTTTTTTTTTTAAGTTTGATGCTTTATGTACAGTCGAAAATTCAGAGTTAAACGCCTTAATTGCACGTATGGTATTGGAGCTATTTATCTTGCGATTTTTTAAAAACTCTTGGGGAATTATTCGTATTTGATGCATATTTAGTACCCGAGTCTGTTTTAGAAGATGGAGCTTTAAGAATGCTTGAAGTAGATAATAGAGTTATCCTTCCTGAATCAACAGACTTAAGATTTATTATAAAGGCTGCAGATGTTATTAATTCTTCTTCGGCTTGTACTTCTTCTTTAGGTGATGAATTAGGTAAGTTACCTCATGATTATTCTAACCACTTTGATTCTCTTAAATATAAAATTACTGAACAACCTCAACTTAGGTGTACTACCCAAACAAGGTTTTCAGTATACAGTCAGCAAATACCTGTGAGAATGCAATGGACGAGTCCTGAACAAGTGGTGTTACATCAAAAGTTAATAAGTTTACCTGAAACAAAATATACTTTGATGCAAAATCGTCACCATTCATTTAGAATGTATCATGAAAGTAGTCTTAGTATGGGTCCTATACAAGCAATACCTAGGTTGATATCAGACTTAAATGCAGCTTAATAATCTAAAGTTTTTAATAGCACCAATGATATTGAAGTTATCAATATCCGGACTTTTTAAATACTGACGATGATTTCATCGAGTTTGATTCATATTTAGTACCCGAGTCTGATTTAGAAGATGGAGCTTTAAGAATGCTTGAAGTAGATAATAGAGTTATCCTTCCTGAATTAACACACGTAAGATTTATTGTAACGGCTGCAGATGTTATTCATTCTTTCGCTTGTCCATCTTTAGGTATTAAATGTGATGCTTACCCAGGTAGATTAAACCAAGTTTCCGTTCTTATAAATAGAGAAGGAACTTTCTACGGTTGAAATAGTTTACTGAAACATGTCGATAGTCAAAAATTTTGTACCTTTTATTATCCAAAAAAAACCCTAAAAATACCGGATACAATAACAACAAACATTTGTTCTTATAGTTATTGTTTATCTTACAGCGGTATTATGTCTAATTTAACTACAGGTACTCCTAACTGGAGTTTACCTCTCTTACTTTCTGGTTTAACCAGCCATAAGAAATACGTTAGAAAATATTCAACTAATAACATAGACTCTGCAGAACTAAAGATTAAACGAAAACTCTTAAAAAGTAGAGCCGAGCCCTTGTACATGTATCGCTTTACGGAAAAACTTGCCTTAGAACATATTAATAGCGATAATTTAACAACACATTTAGTTATAAATAAATTACTTTATAATCAGAAAGTTTCTATAAGTGCGAACAAATTAAAGGAATTGTTAAAAATTAAAGGTATAGAGTTCGCTTTACCTATAAGCAAAAGCAATTTAAATAAGTTTTATTGTTTGGTAGGTAAATCCAAGCATACAGGTTATGCGGGTGTATACGTCTTTACACACAAATCCAGTAAATCTATGTATATTGGTTCATCTAATTTGCTAAGACGTCGTATGGAATATTACTTTAAAGGAAATTATAAGATAAGGGGGAAATTTCTTCCCCTTTTATCTAATGAAGGCCTTAGTTCCTTTAATATAAAAGTGTTTAAACTAGATAATAATATCTTTAAACCGCAAGATGCTTTATTTTTAGAACAGTATATGCTTTTAAATAAACATTATGATTTAAATACATTAAGAGTTGTAAATTTCGGACCTTCTGAAGGTAAGGCTATATATGTATACAATTTAGATTGTACAATACTTTACTATCATGCTCAATCACAAATTGGCTTAAAAAGAGTTTTAGGTATACATCAATCTTCTTGTAAGAAATATTTAGACAGTAATATTCCTTATCTTAACCAATTTATTTTATTAAGTTTTCCTGTATCTAATATAATAGCAAGTAGTATAGAAGTTAAGCAATTAAAAATGATAATGGATAAAGAACGACGTATTAGCTATGAATTAGGTAACCGTCGAAGTCTAGCTGTTACACTTGAAATTAGGCAAGGTAATACATATGTAGATCCAGCTTATTTTCCAGCTTCGAACAATAAACTTGCATTCGATTCTTTAACATCTTGCACTGGATATTTACAATCTATAGGGCTAACTATTAAAAGAGATACCTTATCTAAGTATATTAAACTAGGTAAAGTCTTTCATAATTTTTATTGTAAATATTTAGATTCATCATACCATGTTAACAGTGTCAGATCTGGCAAAGAACAAGAAAATTTGGGTTTATTAATTGAAGAGTACAAAAAAAATAGAATATCCCGAGAAGCTATGGAAGAAGTAAATAAAAAAAATAAACCTTTTAGAGTTAAATCTATATTAGATAGCAGGGAACAATCTTTTTTAAGTATAACGGACACAATTCTATATTTTGAAACACAAGGAGTCAAATTGGATCGAAAAATGCTTTATATTTGTCTTAAAAAGGGTGGAACTTATAAGGGATTTACCTTTCATTATCTTCAAAAGTAAGATGTTTAAATAATGATGTACCGCAGAGAATAAGTAATTAGCTTATTTAGTTAAATAACATGGGCAATGGCTAATGAATTAGGTAGTGCTTCGCAAGACAATTATATCTTCTTGTTTTGGTATAAGGCTAATATAAGTAGCTCTTAATATAACTTTGGCCGTAATCAGAGTGAACCTCTGGTTATAAATCATCAAATTGACGGGAACACCCTAAAACTATCTTAACCAACCAAGTATAGTAATATAATTTGGGGCGCAGGTAATGACTCGCGGTATGGTAAAATCAAGATTAGATATTACAATGGGCAATCCGCAGCCAAGCTCCATCATTCTTTAGCTTTTATAATAAAATAAATGTTTTATTGCTATGCATGTCGGCTTAAAATATTATTTTTATAGCAGGATGAGGGTGTGCAGTTCATCGACTAAATGTTGGTTGGCTGGGCTATTGTTTCTAGTAACATAGTCCTGGCTTAAGATATAGTCAGACCCCACTCGAAAGAGTGCAAGACAACCTATAACAATATTAAATATTTTTATCTTGTCTGTTAAATGGATATAAATTAAATGCATTTAATTTATATTTAGGGATAAAATCCATACTTTGGTCTTGATAAGACCCTAGCTTAGTATAGTAATTTGCAATGTTCAGAAATATGTGGGATTTTACACAGTTCTATGCCTATAGTTATAGAGTCTGTGTCTATAGAAAAATTTCTTAGTTGACTTGAAGAACAATAATATAGATTTATTATATTTAGAGTTATTTAAAGCTAGATGTCCAGAATCACCTTCGGATTATTTTTCTTCGGGCGCGGATACTGGATATACTGGTAACTTAGGCCAATCTCAAGGTTCTAATAATCCAGGTATAACAGATCCTTCTTCAAATTCAGGTCGATCAGGAAATTCTGGTTCAAATAATAACGAGAATATTGATACTGTACATGATTTTGAAACTAGTAGAAGAGCGGTCGGACAAAAGCTAAGGAGTTTATTTGTTAATAGGCCTCCTAGATCTAGCATTATGATGACTCATCCTAACTATTCTGATAGAATAAACGCATGAGATCACAATGTTGTTTGTAGAAGTATTTTCGACTCTAGTAGTCCTTTACAGAAAAATATAGTTCTAGTAGGAGAAAGCTGTCGATATAACGGTATTCTAACATTAGAATTGTTAGGTATTCTGGAACGTTAGTTTTTAACTTAAAATATATAGATAATATAAATACTATAATATTATTTATATATAACGTCTTATAAATAGGATGGTAAAGTAAAGGTTAAAGCAAAAACTAATACTTTAGCTTAATTTTATACGCGAATATTCACAATAAAAAGTGTACATGACTTTGAGCTTAGGCTCAAATTCTTACAAATTTAAATTATTTGTAAAAAGAATAAGCTTAATGGTAAAGCAATATTATTTTTATAATGTTATAAAAAGTTCGATTCTTTTATTCTTTAATGCTTGTATAGTGTTATTTAAGGTAAACACAGTTAAAACTATATAAGTACGTTTAAAGGTTTAATAATCTAAACCCTTTTTTATCTAAGTTATATTTAATTATAGGGTTTTGGCTTTGTTAAAGGCTTTTTAATATAATTAAAAAAAAAGATATACAATGAATTTATCCTTAATACTTTTTTTAATCGGAATTTTAGGTTTCGTTTTAAATAGAAAAAATATAATATTAATGCTTATTTCAATAGAAATAATGTTATTAGCTATTACGTTCTTAATCTTGGTAAGTTCACTTAGCTTTGATGATATATTAGGCCAAACATACGCTATTTATATAATAGCTATAGCTGGTGCAGAATCCGCCATTGGTTTAGGTATTTTAGTTGCATTTTATAGATTAAGAGGTAGCATTGCAATAGAATATAAATAATGTATTTAGCTATAATTACTTTACCTTTATTAGGATCAATAGTTTCCGGGTTTTTTGGTAGAAAAGTCGGTGTTAGCGGAGCCCAATTAATTACATGTACGAGTGTAATTGTAACAACTTTATTAGCAATTGTTGCCTTTTTTGAAGTAGGTTTAAATAACATACCTGTTTCAATAAACCTTTTTAGATGAATAGATAGTGAATCACTTAACGTACTATGAGGTTTCCATTTCGATAGTTTAACCGTATCTATGTTAATACCTGTCTTAATTGTTAGTTCTTTAGTACATATTTATTCTATAGGGTATATGAGCCATGACCCACACAATCAAAGGTTCTTTAGTTATCTAAGTTTATTCACTTTTATGATGATTATACTAGTTACAGCTAATAATTTTTTATTAATGTTTGTGGGATGAGAGGGTGTAGGAATTTGTTCGTACCTTTTAGTAAGTTTCTGATTTACTAGAATAGCTGCAAATCAAAGTTCTATGTCAGCTTTTTTAACTAACAGAGTGGGTGATTGTTTTTTAACTATAGGTATGTTTGCTATATTATGGTCATTTGGTAACATTGATTATAGTACCGTATTCTCATTAGCGCCTTTTGTTAATGAAAACATTGTTACAATTATTGGTATATGTTTATTAATTGGTGCTATGGCTAAAAGTTCTCAAGTTGGATTACATGTTTGATTACCGATGGCCATGGAGGGACCTACGCCTGTTAGTGCTTTAATACACGCAGCTACAATGGTAAACTGTTGCCGTTGATTAACGTGAGTTAATCAATTATGATATCGCTATATGCTGGAACTGCCTTACATCAAGTTTATGTATATTTTAATTTACTTAAATATGATAAATAAAAAAAATCTTGTGCTTTATAGTAAACAAAAAAGAATTTGCTATAAAAAGGGTTAATCAGCAGGAAACTTTATTGTTTAATATGGATATTAACTCTAAAGGATCTTCAGAGACTACACGCGATATATCTTATAATATTTACTAATATTCAAATTTAATACCTCAACATAAAAAAAAAAAATAAATAAAATTTTTTATAATGATTCATAGGTTTTACAGAAGGGGATGGTTCTTTTCGCGTTTCTAAAAATAAAGTATATTTTGATATAACTAAAAGTCTTAGTGACATACAAGTTCTTTATTTTATAAAAAAAGAATTAGGGTTTGGTAAAATACAAATTAGAAGTGAAACGCATAGAAATGTAGGTGTTTTTTATGTTTCATCTAAGGAAAATTTTACGAGGCTAATGACTATTTTTAATGGTAACATATCTAGTATATATAAAAAAGAACAATTTAGAATATGATTGGAAACGTACAATAAACAATACAGTACGAATATTACTTTTAAAGATAGGTTACTTGAACCTAGTTTACAATCAGGTTGAATATCGGGGTTTGCCGATGCTGAAGGTTGTTTTTACGGTAGAGTAAAAAGTTGTTTAACTTCTAAGCTTAAGAGGGCTCCACCTTTAACTTTTCAAATAACTCCGAAGGAATTTTATATAATAAAAATCTTGAGGGATATCTTTCTAAATCTTTCACAGCCTTCTGCCTCTACATGCGAAGATAAATATGTAAAAGGTCATAATGAAATAATTAAGGATTTAACCTTAAAAAATATTAATTATGATAAGAGTTGAAATGGTTGAAGTTTTCATTGCTCTTCTTTTACTAAACTTAAAGTAATTAGAAATTATTTTTCTAGATACAAATTAAAAACAAAAAAATCTCTTGCATTTAAAAAATGATGTAAAATACACGATTTGGTATTAAATAAGAAACATTTAACCCTAGAGGGTCTAAACAAAATAGATCTTTTAAGTAAAGATATTAACAAATTTATAAGATAAAGATATAGTCCGATCCATATTGAAAAATATGGTGTGCTATTACTTACATTTGCCTTGTTATTAAGATATTTATAATAGCAAGACATATAAAACCCCTAACCAAATCATATATATTGGTTTTATTTGTACACAAATAAAGCCGTATGATATCGAGGGAATAGCCAACATAAATGTACAGCTGGTGTGTATTTATTAATGCGTACAAGTCCTTTAATCGAGTATAGCTCGACTGTTTTAATTTTATGTTTATGATTAGGTGCTATAACTACCGTCTTTAGTAGTCTTATAGGTCTATTCCAACAAGATATAAAAAAAGTTATCGCTTATTCCACTATGAGTCAATTGGCTCGAGAATATTTTTTTATTAAAATATTCAGGCATCAAACTATATGCGTAGAAATTATTAACATAATCAATTCGCAGATAACCAAAGCTCTTAATTATTTCTATAATTATATTAATATTAGTTTTTTTAATTCATTTTTCGCTATTTATATATTGCGACAGTACTTATTTAGATTAAACCCTACTTTAGTGTCCGTAAAGTGAAAAGCTATTATTATAAGCAAGTTAGTAGGAATCTCAGAGGCCACACGTTTGATATTAATCTTTTTTAAGTTTATTGTGAATTTAAAACCAAAATCCTTTATCTTAAAAATACTTTTTTTCATTAAATATAGCCTAAATATATTTATTATATTTATATTTAAAGACTTTAATATTTCCTTTTATACCACAAGTCCCGTATTATTAAATAAACTTGATCTTGCTTCTAGCGATAGGTATATGAGTTCAAGCCAAATTAACACTTCTATAAATAATATAAATAATAATAAGCAAAAACACACTGATTTAAATTTTAAACAATGATTAGCCGGTTTATTGGATGGAGATGGTTATTTTATTTTAACGAAAAAAGGGTATGCTAGTTGTGAAATAACTATGGATATCCGAGATAAAAAAGCCTTGTTTGAAGTTAAACAAAAATATGGTGGATCAATAAAAGCTGTTTCAAATGCTAATGCAGTAAGATATAAACTAAGACATAAAAAAGGCTTAATATTACTTCTAAATGATGTAAATGGGCACTTAAGAAATCCTACACGCTTATTGCAGATGTATAAATTATGTGTTAAGTACAATATAGAACTAGTATACCCTGAACCTTTGACATTTAATAATGGATGGTTAAGTGGTTTTATAGATAGTGATGGTTCGGTTTATTTTAATGAAGCGTCAGGACAAGTATTTATAAGTATAACACAAAAAAATAAATATTTACTAGATCCCCTAATTAGCATATATAGTGGAAGAATAGATATACTTAGTCCAAAAATTGAGGCATTTAAATATCTTGTTTACAGAAAGATAGAATTATTTAATTTAATAGACAACTATTTTAATATTTATCCCTTAAAAACAAAAAAGATGAATAGAATTAATTTAATCAAAGAATTTTATATATTAAAAGTGTCTAAAGATAATAAAGATATAAATAAATTAAAGGATTGGATTTATTTTAAAGATAAATGAGAAAAATTTAAAGATTAATAAAGAAATGGTCCAATTTATATTATAGATAAATATTTATATTTATTGTATTAGGTGTTTAATATAAATAGCAAGCTAAAAATATTAAATTTTGCTATACAGTATTATCCTTAATTAATACTCGCATTTTACAGTTTTTTTTTCAGTTACCCACTGCTTATATGCAGAAGTGAAATCCAGTGTACGGGATTTCATAAGCGTAGTTGGAGCGGAATTAGATTTGTGTCCGATTACTACCGTAGATAAAGACGGTAAGGTTTATTTAGGTATTTATGATATTAATGATCTTCAGGCATTTTACTTAGAATTATTGTATAGTAATAATAAAAATGTAAGGTTAATGCGAGTGAAAAATCCTAGCACAGGTCTATATTGATATGGTATATTTAATAAAATACCTGTTGAGTTTAAATCTTGTTATACTAAGTTAACTAAAAGTGACTTAAACTATAGCGAAACAGCTTCGGCGGAACGTACCTGCATTCAAATTAACTTTCCATCGCCTGAAAGATCACAATGATTAAATCTTATTTTACTTAACAAGATACATATTGTAACAGGTTTTCACCGTGAAATATCTATTTTACCTACAAATTTAAATTTATTTAATATTAAAATAATAGGTTTGAGATTTTCTGAAGAACCTTGTTCCATACACTAATGCATTAGTAAAAACAATATATAATAAAATAATATTTATTTTATTATTAGCAATTAGGGATGATGGTGATAGCTGTTGGATTGTCTTCATATAACATAGCTTTATTTCACTTAGTTAATCATGCCTTTTATAAAGGGCTATTATTCTTGGGTGCAGGTGCTGTAATTCACGCAGTAGCAGATAACCAAGATTTTAGGAAGTATGGTGGGTTAAGACCATTCTTACCTTTAACATATTCTGTTATGTTAATAGCTAGTCTTAGTTTAGTAGCCTTCCCTTTTATGACAGGTTTCTATAGTAAAGATTTGATATTAGAATCTGCTTATGGTCAATTTTACTTTAGTGGTACAGTAGTCTACTGTATAGCAACTATTGGTGCTATCTTCACTACCTTATACTCCGTTAAAGTTTTATATTTAACTTTCTTAACTAATCCTAACGGACCGGTGGTTAATTATAAACATGCTCATGAAGGTGATATATTTATGAGTTTACCTCTTATTATATTAGCTATCTTTTCTATATTCTTTGGATATATAACTAAAGATATCTTTATAGGTTTAGGTTCAGGTTTCTTTGCGGATAATAGTTTATTTATACATCCTACACATGAAATAATGTTAGATACTGAATTTGCCGTACCTACTTTCTTTAAATTATTACCTTTATTCTTTACTGTATCTATGAGTGTTTTAGCTATCGTTCTTTCAGAATTCTTACCTAAAATACTTCTAAGCTTTAAATTTTCTAGATTAGGTTATATTATATTTGGATTCTTTAATCAACGTTTCTTGATTGAATTATTTTATAATAAATATATAACAGGTTTAGTTCTTAAATTAGGTGGTCAAACTACTAAAGTTCTAGATAAAGGGAGTATTGAATTATTAGGACCTTTTGGTTTAGAAAAAGGTTTAATTACTTTAAGTAGAAACATTGCTAATTTAGATACAGGTGTAATTACAAGTTATGCTCTGTATATCTTAATTGGTTTTATTTTCTATATATTAATACCTTATTTATCTTTAGCTGACAATAGTTTACTTTTATTATTACTATTAGCATTATTTAGTGTTATAAATATTTATAGTAATAGAAAAAGTAAAGATATTACTATATTGGAAGCTAACATTTTTAGTTATTACTTTAGCCTAACTCTTAAAATTCTTAATCATAATAAATTAACTAGAATTGGTTTTATATTATTTACCGTTAGCTTAAGTAAGATAATATTTAACATTGGTTCAGAATCTTTTTTTAATTATAATAACTTAATTGCAGCATTATTAACACCTTTAAGTCTTAAATATGCTTTTTACTTCGCTTGTTTAGGGTTAATATTAAAAATTATTCTGAATAATTTTAGTATAACTAAAAATGAAAAAAGAGCTTTCTTTTTTGTTATTTTTATTTCATTGCTTAAAGTTTTTGCTAGCGGGGGGTTCAGCTCAGGTTTTGATCATTTTTTATTTACACTTAATCTACCACTTAATATAGGATGGTTAGCTAATCCTTTTATTGTTTATTTCTCATGGATAGGGTTATCTATCTATATTCATGACGTGGTTCTATACTTTAGACAAAATAATGCCTTATTTATGGACGCGGGTATAGGTAATAGCAGTGCTGGAAATGGTGCAAGTAGCCCATCTAACCAAGTTCCAGGGAGCCCATCTCCTAACCAAGTTATAGGGAGCCCATCTAACCAAGATACAAGGAGGCCATCTCTTCCTTCAGGTTATATTTTTTGTATTTATGACGTATCCGTAAATCAGAAGATGGATGAATTGCTTTTCCGTCTTTCAAGTTATAATCGCTATAATGATCTTAGATTTAAAAAAAGCAATTTTTTTACACATATTGTGGGTAGAGATTTAACGCCTTTTTCTGATAGGGAAAAAACTTATATAGTTAGGTGTGGGAACAATACACTAGGCGAAGGCCGCGTGTATATTGAGGATGGCCCTAACGGTCGGGGTTTAATGTACTGAAACCGTCGAAAGAATGTGGCCTTAGAAGTTACAAAGAATGATATAGATGAGGTATATTATTGAATAGATTTTGCTAGAAGACAAAGATAGATGAGTTCTCATACCACCTTTCACTAGCCGTCTTACCCTGCCTTAATTAGACACATAGTTATATAAAACCTTTATACATACTGGTATATATTATATAAATAAATTTTTATTTTCTTATATTATAAGCTGTTTAATGGTTTCTAATGTTTAAAGTTTTTTTTATATATAAAAAAAAACTATATAAGAATTTTATATGATAGTCTATCCTGACTGAAGCATAGACTTGTTTTGTCACGTAAGATGTATCCTGCTGGGCATCGTCAGAGTCAGCGCGATAAGTGAAGTTAGGTATAGGGATATCTATCTATTATACGTTTAGTGGTGGAATGCTGGCACATATATTGGTACTGGTATTATAAGAGCCACTATTAACATTAACTCATCATGAATACCTATATATACTTTTTTTTATCTCTTAAAATTATATTTAGGTATAGCTGTTTAATGGTTTCATACGTAGTACATAAATCATCTAAACTACCTGATAAAATGTTGAAGCTATCCACTAACTTTATTTGGTATTTAACCTTAACGTCTTTATTAACTACCACACCATTTTTAACAATAGCTTTAGGAGTACCCGTGATAGTCATACTTAGAAATTTAGATCCATGACAGGATAATCTAACCTGATATTTATCAGACTTAATTAAAAGACGTAATAAAAAATATATATCAAAACCACCTAAGTTGTGTACATAAAAAGTATATTTATCATACTTCCTTTAAACTAAATCCTTTAAACATCTCATTATTAATTCATTAGAGTCTAAAGTATCTTTATCTATATAATAATTATTGTTATTTTTAGTATGAAAACCTATAGCATATACTTTACTTATACCATCAGATTTATATGTTTCTAAGTCAAATGTACCTATATAAGGATCCGCTGTATTATACTTATCCACAACTTTTTTCCCTTTAACCTATGTTAATTTAACTACAATAGAACTACTTACGACTGACCTATTATGGATATCGATAACTTTAGTAACATTGTTAATAGTTCTACTAAAAGTATTAGGTGTTAAATATATATCCGTAGCGTCAATAATATGACCACCGTCTACAGTAATAACATTTATTTTATGCATGTTTTTATTATCTATTGTTGTGTCTTTATTAATTATAGTAACGAATTTTTTGTTTTCACTATTATAAACAAAGGAATCACTAGCAACGGTAAAATCACCCTTTAACCTTCTTTTATTAATCATTTGTATAAGGTCTTTATAGTTATCTAATAATATGTGTTTAACAATGTTACTATCTTCATCAATTACTAGATAAAGAGGAGTACTATACTTATTAAGATCCATGGTTAAAGGTAAAATAATAAAATCGACTAACTTCAAATCATTCTTAGGAAGATCCATTAAATCAATATTATGTCCTAAGTTGTCAATATTATAAGAATTAGAATATAATTTAGAAACTTCTTCAGTGTATCTAACTTTATAAGCAATGATTTGTATAGAAGAAATAGAATCAGCGGTATACTTATATTCATCCATAGAATGATTTAACCTAAATAAGAGAGTCAGATGTAAACTACTTAAATCAGCGTAGTTATGGGTATAATCCGAGATAGATAAAGCATATTGACAACCTAACATCTTATATACAGATGTGTTACCATAACAAACTCTGAAAAGTACAGCATATCTTGAAGATAAATCCAAAGATAAAGTTAATTTATTAACGAATTCATCTTTAAAAAAGAACTCTTTAGGAGAAAAGGTAATCTCTTTAAAGTGTATCTTAACATGTGTAGTAATAAGAGGAGAGTTATGTATACCACTAATAGGAAAATTATTAAAAATAGGATATCTAATCATAGAAGGGTAGCGAATAAACCTAGAAGTGGAAAGACCACCATAATGTGTGTTGTTTATTTTAACCATATTTTTTCTTTGTTTTTGTACAATATTGTACGTTACTTAATCAAGATGCAACTAAAATTGAGTAAAGAAACCTTGGCCTAAACAACTTACTAAGTAAGAAGTAGGTCCGACACAATAATCCATCACTAATTAACAAACAACTCTAATTTAAATTGTTAACCTGGTAATCTATATAGTGATAAATCATAGATATTCCCCAATGATTAAAGGTCCGATAGTCTAAAGAACACAACGTCTTCCTCATATCTATCCTTCTTTTAATGGATATAATAAAACCATTTCAGGTATTGGTCCATAAGAATAAAGAGTTGAACATGAGGGGTATCACGTTAAGAATCCCTTAAGGTATATTCATACCATAACGGACGTCTATAAAGTTAACCATCTGAGTAGTATATATCATTCTCAATATAATTATATTCATCCATCGAAACAACTAAACGTGTAACCCGTAGATTATGTAATTCAGTCAAAGTAGCAAAATTCTGGGTATAATCCGAAATGGCTAAAGCATATTGCCTCCCAAGCATTTTGTATGTGGAGGAATCACCATAACAAACTCTAAACATAAGAGCATACCTTAAAGAAAAGTCTAAAGAATGAGATAATTTCTTCTGGAACTCCGAGGGATCAAAAAAGTGCATAGGAGAAAAATAAATTTCTTTAAATTTAACCTTAGTAATAGAGTTGTAAATAAAATGACTATTCTCATGAATATGACGAAGAGATTTTATCTTAATATAATAAAAAAAAATCTCGAATTATTCTGGTTGTAAAAATTAATAATATTATAACCCGTGAGAATTTTTCTGCGTGTGAGTGTGTAAGGCATCATTTTATTCTTATTTTTAATATTTTTATTGATATATCTAACATAATCAAGAATGCAACTATAATTGAGTAATCAAACCCTGATCACTTACTAAATAATAAGCGATCTCACTAATAGTCAACCAGCCTTTTTATTTTTTACACCTCCGGCTCCAAACTAAAAAATGGATAGTTAGTATTACATACATGGTATTCTATAGTAATAAATCAATTGATATTCACCAATAATTAAAGGTACGACTACTCTAAAGACAATAAACGAGTCTTAATGGTATATATAATTTTATATAATATATAATATATAATATAAAATAATTGTAATTATAAAGCCAGAACAATTTCAGGTTCTGGAGACAACAAAAAAAGTTACAAAAACCACCAGTGATGAATTAGAGCCTTTACGAGGTATTCACCTCGTTACGGGCGTCTACTGAAAAGAAGAATGTTATTGTCTATATCTGCGGCTAGTAATATTTTTGTGTGTGTAAATATTGTTCATATGGCTTATATACCTCCGTTATACCACCATAATAACCTTGTTTTATATCCCTGTATATACTAGGTTTCAGAATTCTAGGTATGTTACCTGCGTAATATTTACTTAAATATATTTTCATAGCTAGTCCCGATATCGTAACCGACTCCATAATGTTTATTTGATAATCTTTAAAAATCTGTGTATTAGCTCTATTAATTATTTCAAATAAACAATTTAAATCATTTCGAAGATATTTAAGAGTTTCATCTTTGAATTATCAAAGTTCAGTATTTATTTTTCTATATTCTTCTATAGATATATTGTTATAATAATCCATAGCAGGTGTAGAACCAATGTATTCTAAAGGATTTCTTGTAGAAAATTTATAAGGAAAAAGAGATTTAGATGTTTTAACGCCAAAATCTTCACTTAATTTTTTTAGACTAGATGTTAATATACCGTAACTATCCTTTATAACTAAACTATAAATACCTTTCTTGATAGTAACTTTAATAATCTTATCATCTCTTAGTATTGGGTTTATGTTATATTTAGAATTTTCTGATTCTAAACTTTCGTTATAGTCTTATAAAATCTTTAGTATAAATACAACATCATAACCTCCCCCTTTTTTTATGTGAATAAAAAGTAATATTTTTATATTTAGGTCTAAGTAATTCATCTATCATATTTAATACTAGAACATTACGGTTAAATTTTTTATCTATATAATACACAACAGGATTTTCATTTAGATTTGTCCTAAACCCTAGAGCATATAGTTTATGTATATTATCATCCTCTAAATATGTTTCTAAATCAATAACACCTATATTAGGATTAGCTCATCATGTTCTGGATTTAACTTTATAACTTTCTATAGGTTTAAAGGTTATTTTATTAGATTTATCCATTGCTATATTATCTACTATATGCAAAGTTTCACTACCTCTAAATCTAGATACCTTATTACCATCGGTAGTATCAACTACACTACTGAGTAATACACCAGATAACGAATATTTTATCTTTTCAACCTGGTTATCTTTTAAAATCCTAATTACCAATATATAATCTATACGGCTCTTTATATGATAAAACTTACAAGACATATCAAAACTTGTACGTATGTCTTTATGCTTATTACGAATAAGATGGTTCTTTTCATTAATTTTATCTAATAAATTAATTAATACACCTTGGATATTGACTGGTATATAAGTAACTATGTTATTCTCACCTACAACAAACAAAGCTTTACCTAAATAATTTTCTTCGGTATTACTAGGTATAGAAAGACTAGCCGTAGTACTTATTCTTATACTAGGGACCATATTAAGAATATTTGTGTCAATTAAAATATCACTATATAATTTTTTATCTAAAATTCTTAAATAAATTTGTAAACGATTTCATCGTCTGACAAATTGTAACTGGCTAAATATTCTTCCAATCTTACTAATGCATCATTATATTGCGTCACTAAATCCTCTTTGTTATCTTATGAAAATACAAATTGGTTACCCGCCATAAATAAATTATCTTTGTTATATCTAACTTTGATATAAACAGTATAAATATTATAACCCCTCCCTTCGAGAGCTCAGGATAAATTAATAGTAAACGATTTCAAATCATAAAAACTTATTATACTTAAATAAACATGATAAAACTTATTTTTCCTTCCATCGTATTGGATGGGTATAGGTAACGCGTAACTACTGTAAAAACGAGTATTCATGTTTGTAAAAAAAAACCTCATTACGTTATAAGCAAGCTCGTAAAGACAAGCAAACTAACTATAACTAAGCTGACAACCACCTTGTATTTACAAACAAGGGTAGAGGAAAATGGCAGTCAACATACAAAAGTGCTATGATATGGCGATGTGACTTGAACACATATAACGTGCAGGGCTACGCAGTTTTAATTAAACTAAACCAAATCAAATTTAAATATTATAGCGTATCTACCATAAAACAGTTAAAATTATTGAAGAATACCATAAAGCTAAAATGCGTAAAATGGCGTAGTTTATGAAGCTATAAAAAGCATAAAATAAAACACAAAATGACATAATTGTGTCCAAACAGGTTATAGCTTCATTAACAGGCATTAAAAATGTTCTAACTAATAGTGTATCCCCCCCCCTTTAATATAGTTATATTATCTCTATCTTCCACAATATTTAGTTTAGGTATCTTTAATTTAGCTATGAACATACCTAGTTTATTAAATCCTGTCGAGACTCCTAGTGGTATTAATCCTGAAAGTTTACGATCAGGTCCAAAGGGTAATCCTTCAGGAGATCCTAAGGGTGATCCTTCTGGAGGTCCTCGTCCGCTATTTCGAGGACAAGTGTCCCTTAAAGTTATACTACTAACTAAGTTAGAGAGTCAACTTGAGGCCTCTCGTATGGTAAATAACAATCTTGACCAATACCACGTATATTCCAAAAGAAGGTCGTTGGGTACTAGGCTTTATACAGGTACTGAATTGAATAATTACCTAATAAGAAACGTATCCCACCTTGAACATGCTTTTATAAAGGATAACCCACAGGTTGTTATTATAAGGGCGGAAAGGAATTGAATACTAAGACCAACCACAGCGACTTTAGATAGAATACAAGCAACTTTCCCGGACAATTAATACTTACTTAATTGAGGTTTAATTAGTAATATGAGTATCGCATTGTAAATACTCTCTTAACAAGCATTTTTTTTTTTACTAAAAATGCCCTTAGTAAATGTTTATATAGTTTAATTTAACTACTAGAACACTACACTAATAATTAAAAATTAAAAATTTATGTAATTATTTTATCATTCTAACTTCTAGATAAAATAATAAACAATACAACAATTAAAAATGAGAATATTTAAGAGTCATCCTTTATTAAAATTGGTTAATTCCTATATAATCGATTCACCACAACCATCTAATCTAAGCTACTTATGAAATTTTGGTTCTTTATTAGCCGTTTGTTTAGCTATACAAATAGTTACAGGTGTAACATTGGCTATGCATTACAACCCTAGTATATTAGAAGCGTTTAATTCCATAGAACATATTATGCGTGATGTAAATAACGGATGATTAATACGTTACTTACATAGTAACACTGCATCTTTTTTCTTCTTCCTAGTGTATTTACACATGGGTAGAGGTTTATATTATGGGTCATACAGAGCACCTAGAACATTAGTATGAACAATAGGTACATTTATATTCATATTAATGATCGTTACAGCATTCTTGGGTTATGTGCTTCCTTATGGACAGATGTCTTTATGAGGTGCCACAGTTATAACTAATCTTATGAGTGCTATACCTTGAATAGGTCAAGACATTGTTGAGTTTATCTGAGGGGGTTTTTCTGTTAATAATGCAACTTTAAATAGATTCTTTGCATTACATTTTGTTTTACCGTTTATATTAGCTGCATTAGTATTAATGCACTTAATAGCCTTACACGATAGTGCAGGGTCAGGTAATCCTTTAGGTGTATCAGGTAATTACGATAGATTACCTTTTGCTCCTTACTTCTTATTCAAAGATTTAATAACTATCTTTTTATTTATCTTTGTATTAAGTTTATTCGTATTCTTCATGCCTAACGTATTAGGTGATAGTGAAAATTACGTTGTAGCTAACCCTATGCAAACTCCACCTGCGATAGTTCCGGAGTGATATTTACTACCTTTCTATGCTATATTAAGATCTATACCTAACAAATTATTAGGTGTTATAGCTATGCTTAGTGCTATATTAGTTATATTAGCTATGCCATTTACAGATTTAAGTAGATCTAGAGGTATACAATTTAGACCTTTAAGTAAAATAGCTTTTTATATTTTTGTTGCTAATTTCTTAATATTAATGGTGTTAGGTGCTAAACACGTTGAATCACCATTCATAGAATTTGGACAAATAAGTACCGTAATATATTTCTCACACTTTTTAATCATAGTGCCTTTGGTTTCTTTAATAGAAAACAGTTTAATAGATTTAAACACGTCAATAGACTATTCTTCGCCTTCCGTTTTAGAAAAAGCGTAATTAACATTGTAACAGTAGTTTACAATATACCTGTCGTCTATAATTTTTAATGTCTTTTTTGCATTAGCCATTAGTTCATCTTTTCTCTTATTTTGGCCATTAGATCTTATTCATTTTTACGCATTAGGTCATATACAAGTTATGGAGGGTGTGGATACTGCTATCCCATACAGTATTTATTTATTAGCTATGGCCTTAGTCATTAACGGTGGTTGTGGTTTAAGCCGATTATCCTACGGAATAGAAGTTAATTATAGAAAAGTAAACCCGAACAAACTTATTCTGATATAATTCTTTTTTCATTCTATGCTTTATATTCCTTTTTTATCCTCTTAATACAACATATGTTTTTAAATGGGTTATTTTTATTTGGCTTTATTCTTTATTCGCTATTTACATTCTTATTATTAGAAATATAAATTTCTAATACTTAACCTCGAATAGTTCCGTTATTACATAAAGATATTGGTAATAAAAAAGAAGCTTAATGGGATTTTAAATAGATTATATGCATTACAGTTTGTTTTACCTTTATTGACTTATAATTTATAATCTCTAACTAGAGTAAGGCGCGAGCCTTGCCCTGCTAGAGAGATATAAGTAGTGGGGGGCAAGATCCTTACGGGTATTTATATTCCAAAAACCCTTTAAGTATTATAAAGGTTATAATCCCTTAGGGTTAATACAGTATTATAAATATATATGTGTTAACTAATTCTGGGTTTATATACTTTTTTTTCTTATGTAAATACTAAGACAAAAGTTTTTTTTATTTAAGACTAAAAGAACCTAAACCCTAAATAGTTAATTTTTTAGGTCTCTTAAGATAGTTTATATTTTTTAGTTTCGTGCAAGACAACTATAGACTATATTAAGAAGCATAATTTAAATATTAACCTACCTAATGCTTGTAATAAAGTTTATTACTTTATTTATTTATAAAAAAAAAAGCATAGAGTGATGGTCTCGTTGTTTGCCTGCTGCCCATCTCCATCTCTACGATGTTTTATCTAACAATAACACATCAGAGCAACCTGAGGAGACGCAAAAGTCAAATATATCTGTCTTAAGATCAAGTATATCTTTATGAACAGAGCGTTGATTTTTGTCATCTAATGCTAAAGATATTGGTACACTATACTTAATATTTGCTTTATTCTCTGGATTAGTTGGTACTGCTTTTTCTGTTCTTATAAGATTAGAATTAAGTGGACCAGGTGTTCAATATATTGCAGATAATCAACTATATAATAGCATTATTACAGCTCATGCTATATTAATGATATTCTTTATGGTTATGCCTGCTTTAATCGGTGGTTTTGGTAATTTCTTATTACCATTATTAGTAGGGGGTCCAGATATGGCAAATACAAGGGACCTCCCTTACGAATACATTGTTTATACAAATGGAGACCCTTCGGATACATCCGTAGATGATCCATCTAAACCTAGTTCTGATAAAGATTCTATAAGTAATAATAAAGAGAATAAGTCCTTGGCTAATAGTGACACTATTGGTAGTATGTCTAGCCTTCCCTCTAACAAAAGTTTATCTGACCAAGATAAAGCGGCTTTGCTACCTAAGGTTTCTAAAGCAATGGCCGACTACCGAGGTTTGCCTGTTCCTACTACATCTAAGGTGTACGCCGACTTCCTACGTGAGCGTGATTCTTCTAGGGATACTACGTATGACCCTTACAAAGAAGGTGTTTACGATAAAAATAAACATGTAGGTAACCGAAGCGATTCTCAGAATAATTCCAGCAGTTCTCATAATAATTCAAGCGGCGCTAATACTACAAGTGGTTCTCTTAATCCAACTAACCAAACACCTACAGAGTTTGTTATGGAAAAGTCGGAACTAGAGATGCCAAACATTATTCCGGAAGATGAATAATGTTTGATTATTTTACGGGTTTAGTTGAAAGCAGTGCCAGCATTGCATTTACCAGATATTCTAAAGGGTGTTCGAGTAATCCGGTAATTGATCTTTATTTTAAATCGACAGACGTCTCTTTAGTAAAAACTCTAGAGACATTAATAGGGCATGGATATATTCTATATAGACCAAAAAAAAAAGAAGATAATTTTAAGGATATCTACAACGAAAGGTTTTAAGAAAGTCGTAAATATTATTAATGGTAGAACTAAAATATCTGTACTAAAAACACATTGTTTGATAGATTGGCTTAATAAAACCCACAACTCTAATATTAAAAAGTTGGCCTTAAATAATAATAGTTTATATAATGATTATTGATTATCAGGTTATATAGAGGATAAAGGTAAAGTCTATATGTGTAAAAGTGAAGGTGTAAAGGGGCTTTATAACTTCGTTGTTGAAAGCCTTGCTACTAGTCCTTCGTTTATACCTTGTGTACACTTTTTTTTTATTAAAGTTTGCTGTATTATTAAATACAGCAGTTCAAACCAGAATACAAATATCTACATCTAATAATTATTACATTGTTAAAACTTATAATACATATTCTATTTTTACTCTTATTAAATATCTAGATCGTTTTCCTTTACTTTCATCAAAAAAGAACAAATATATGGTTTGAAAACAAGATGTCTTAGCAACATAATATACAAAGTGTTCGTATAAACGGGAATGCCGTCTAAGTATGTAAATATTTTTATGATTACTTCGCTATATGCATGGAATCTCTCTAGAAAGGTTCTCAGCTTTCTTTTAACAGATGTAAGAGACTCTTAGTTGGGTTTAAATAATAATGATTATAATTTAAATCATAAAGCTATCGCTGAACTATTCGTAAGACACGCTTACATACACGGGAGGGTTATGCAGGAAACTTACTCAGATGTATGCGTCAGGATCCTCAGAGACTAGACGCGGGGCTCCTATTACAGGATGAAAACATAGTCCGGTAAGGTAAGAAATTACTTATTATTTTTAATATTTAACTATTTGTTATATGAGTGAATGATTCCCTAGACTTAATAACATAAGTTTCTGATTATTACCACCTAGTTTATTATTATTTATTTTTGCTAGTGGTATAGAAAACGGGGTAGGTACTGGTTGAACTCTTAAAGGTAGGGAGTTATTTTATGGTGACATAAAAAAAAGTAAATTCTTCTCGATGCGTGAACCTCTTCAAGTAAACAATAAAATTTTTTATCTTTTACACGTAGTACACTACTCATGTCTATTTATAATTAATACAATTATAATCAGTACGTATGTAAAAATGTGTGCATCATGGAGACAATGCGCCTGGCTAGCAAATAAACGTTTGTTTACTAGCCATCAGAGACTTAACGAAGAACATCTTAATGGAAAATTTTCAAATCGAGTTTTGTTTGAACAATGATTAGTTGGGTTTACAGATGGAGATGGTAATTTTCATATTTCACAGCAAGGAACGGGTACATCCATTAAATGAGGGCTAAGTTATAAATTAGCTCAATCAGGGTATAATTTAAGAATTCTTAATTATATAAAAAAAGAGTTAAAAGTAGGTTCTATAACAAAAGATGGTACCAAAGCACAATACTTTATTAGGGACAGAAAAGTTTTAGAAACAATTATACTGCCAATTTTTGATAAATATCCTCTTTTAACGACTAAGTATTTAGATTATGTAAAAATAAAAGAAGCACTAGCTATTTTAAATAACATATCTATGACTAAAGAAGAGAAAAATACAAAACTTTTAGCTATTAAAAATGCTAAACCTCATAAGGATTATGTGTCTCCTGCTTGAACTAATGCAAAATTACCTTTGACGGACGTAGATTCCATCAATAACGTGATGACTAAAAGTTGACTAGTGGGGTTTATTGAAGCAGAAGGTAGTTTTTATCTAGTTAATAAAACTTCCACTAGAATAGTACATGGATTTGGTTTAACACAAAAGTTAGATAAAATAGTATTAGAAAGTATAGGTATTATGTTACATATCAAAACCGCGGTTAGATATAAAGAATTACATAACCATTATATACTAGATACTACTAACTCTAGAGCAATTGAGAATATAATAGATTTTTTTAAAAATACAATGAAAGGAGTAAAATCTTTAGAATATAGAATATGGGCTAGAACATATAATAAAGATAAAGGTAATTTTACTAAGTTATCTGGAATAAGAGATATTATAAGAAAGCTGCGAAAAAACCCGTCATAATTTACTAAGGTTTTTTGCTACGCGCTCCATTAAGATGAAGGTATAGTCCGAACAGTATAGAGATATACTGCGTATAACGATAGTATTAGTATTGGTTAGTATCTTTATTAATTTAAAGCCTAAAAACGCTAATATGAGGTTATCAACAAAATTGTTACCCTCCTTTAAGTGGAGTACAAAGTCATAGTGGACCTAGTGTCGATTTAGCTATATTTGGATTACATCTATCTGGTGTAAGTAGTTTATTGGGAGCTGTAAATTTCATTACTACTATACTAAATATGAGAAGTCCAGGTATAAGGTTACATAAATTAGCCTTATTCGGTTGAGCTGTAGTTGTTACAGCAGTATTATTATTACTATCGTTACCAGTATTGGCCGGTAAACATCAAGTGCCGGCTTTAAATTTGACTATATGCTGGAAACTTCTAAAGCCTTTAGGTACTATAAAAAAAATAAATATATTATTTATTAGTGATAACCCCTAAGGATGTACAATGGATTATCAGCAGGAAACCCTTTAGGTTTAGTACCTGTAGGGATCCTTAGAGATCACACGCCAGAGTTTATTTGTTGTAAAATTTTATTTTTAATCTATTACAACTTAAATAAATAAGATATGATCCGAACATATATGAGAATATATGAGTGTTCGCTCCGTGTTATGTTAAAGTATAAATATATACTTGTTAATAGCCACTTAAGATAGTTATACTATCATCAGACTAGTTCTGGCGAACCAATATTGACAATGATGTTTTATATGATTATCTTGTTATCTATTTTATTATTATCAAATAATTTACCATCACTATTAAAAGCTGAGGGTAAATCAACGGCTGATCCAGCAGAGGTTGAATCAAACCAAAAAAAACTTGAGACAACTCTAACTGAATTAAAAGAAAACGAAGCTGAAAGGGAAAAAGTGAATGAACAGAATAATTACGATGGTGATACAGGGAGCCCTAATGAAGTTAATTCCGCCGATGAATTAGAACAATGAGATGAAGTTATTAAACAAGGTAAGCAAACTATTGTAGACCTAGTCAACTGATTAGCTGCATAATGGAATGCCAGGGTAAACTTAAAAAAATATTTAAGCTTAGTATTTTGTATTATCCTTTTAACATTATTTTTTTTTCTCTAATGTACTTCTATATGTATGTTAATAAATAATATATCGTATAACTGTTAATTGTATTAACAGGCAATAACTATGTTGTTAACTGATAGAAATTTTAATACATCATTCTTCGAAGCAGCAGGAGGTGGTGACCCTATTTTATATCAACATCTTTTCTGATTTTTCGGTCAAGAGTGGCCCGTAGATAATGTAACTTATCTAATGAGATGGACTATATGCTGGAACTTCGTTTATTCATTAATAAGTACTTTATTAATAAGCGGTGTATTATTAACATATTGTAATATAGATCCCTATAAAGTGAAAATCTTATTAATGTCGGAGAATCAGCCGGTAACAAAAGGATTTAATTTCCAAGTAGGAACCTCAGAGGCTACACGTCCATTATCCTCTATAATTAATACAGGTTCACAGGAAAACACATATCCCCTAAATGATAAAGCATGAAATGAATGGTTAGCCGGTCTTATTGACGGAGATGGTTCTCTTTTATTAAGTAAGGCAGGCTACCCTAGTTGTGAAATCACTATGGGTTTATCTGATGAACATGCCTTAGCTATTATTAAACAAAAATTGGGTGGATCTTTAAAGTTAAGGTCCGGAGTAAAAGCACTCAGATACAGACTACATAACAAAAAAGGGATGATAGATCTTATTAATAGAATAAACGGTAATATTAGACATACGTCAAGAATAAAACAGTTAGAATCAATCTGCTTAAATTTAGATATAAATATTAAATACGCTAATACTATTAATATAGATAATGGATGATTTTCAGGTTTTTTTGATGCAGATGGTACCATTACTTATTCCATTAAAAATTGTATACCTCAACTAACTATATCTGTAACTAATAAATTATTAGTTGACGTTATTCCATTTAAAAATATTTTAGGTGGTAATGTTTATTTTGATAAAGGTCAAAATGGTTATTATAAATGGTCTATACAAGGACGAAACGAGATTGAAACATTTAAGTCTTATATATTTAAGTACCCCTCTTTTTCAAATAAAAAACAAAGGTTATTTTTAATCGAGAAATATTTTGAGCTAAAAGACCTTAAGGCATATTCTGCTTCACCTGATAGTATATTAGGTAAAGCGTGAACTAAGTTTAATAATAAGTGAAACAACAGAGGATAAAGATATAGTCCTTTTAAGCATGTATTACCTGAAATGTTCTTGAGTTTATATATATTTAGATATTTAAACTCACACTATACATTTAATATATTTCCTATTTTTAGAAAAGTACCTATATCTAAAAATACCTTAAAAGCAAGTGTTTTTCTAGATATTAATGTGGTTAATGTAATAAATCGCCTTAAAAATAATAAAATTAATAATGTTCTACAATACGAGGCAGATTATTCTAGGCTTACTAGTATGATTTTACCATATTATTTCCTATATCCCCTCTATTACATTTCACCTGAACAACATTTGGGTGATAATTATCATCCTGATTATCTTGTGGGTCGTCCAAACCCTCACGGATTTAATATCATTAAATTAATATTGGAAGTTAAAAGGGACCCTATGGATGGTAGTTCCGCTAGTTGGGAAGCTTTCTTAGATCAGATATGGTCTCAATGTGACACCCATAACTCGGAAATAGATGGTAAGGGCGTATATGATGTGTAGCTAAAAGAGGTTTGTTTATTTATTTTTTTAAGTGAGATCTTTTACGTTATTTAGAAGGAACTAAATATACCCATTTTATTCCTCTTATACCTACAGGTTGAACCATCGCAACCTTTGCGCAACATAATATCGAAATAGAAACATAAATAATTAATGGACAGGAAGTTATAAGACTTGTATTTTTAGATTTAAGTAATCCAAATCTTTGACGTTATATAAACGGTTCATTTAATAATATTGTAAATACAAATGCTTAATTAAGCACCCAGAGGTTACGTATGTAGGCCTCTTAACGTTGCTATATGCGGGGACCCCTTCGTTATATAATTCTAAATACTCCCTCTTAAATGATACAGTAAAAAAGTTAGAAGAAAGATGGAAATCCGCAGGTAACATTTTAACGCGTAGCGTTATAAATAATGGAACCTCAGAGACTTTGTGCGACGGAGTAGTAATAAATTCAGAAAATGTAAAACGTGTGTCAGATCACGTACCTAAGCATTTAAAGCCCCTAAATAATGAAGAACTAGGTTATTATTTCGCGGGATTAATTGATGGGGGTGGTCATTTTAGTAAAGCCCCACAACTTGTTATAGTTTTTAGTTATTCAGATGCATTTCTAGCCTATTATTTGAAAAACCGTCTAGGTTATGGTAATGTAAGAAAAGTAAAAGATAAAAAGGCATACCTTTTAATAATATCTAATAAAGAAGGTATGTTACATGTAATTAATTTGATAAATGGTAAGTTAAGAACAGAAGGTAAATTTAACCAAGTATTAAAGAATATATTAAATCATACTAGGTATGCTGATCACAATGTTAAATTTACTATGGACTCAAGCAAAAATTTATATAACCACTGATTGGCAGGCTTTTCGGATGCAGATGCTAGTTTTCAAATAAAAATTCTTAAACGTATTAACAGAGATAAACCTGAAATAAGATTAAAATTTAAAATAGATAAAAAAAGTAACTTATTGTTAGTTTTGATAAAAGAATATTTAGGTGGAAACATAGGATATAGAATATCACAAGATACATATTATTATGGTTCGACTAGTTTCGGTTCGGCTATAAAAGTTATAAAATATTTTGATCAATATCACTTACAATCTAGAAAACATATAAGCTATTTAAGATGAAGAAAGGCATATAGATTAATACAAAACAAAGAACATTTAACCGAAAAAGGGCTAACTAAAATATTAATAATTAAATCTTTAATTAACCATCATGATTAAAATATTACAACTTAAGATAAAGTCCTAACAAAAATATAAAAGTTTTTGAGTATTAACAAGAAAAGACTATGTTAAGGTTTAAATTTAAAAAACCTTCACACAGCTATTCTTTTAATCAAAATCTTAGATACATTTTAATTATACCAGGATTCGGTATAATTAGTACTACAATATCTGCAAGCTCTAACAAGAGTGTGTTCGGATATTTAGGGATTAAATAATAAAACCTTAAGCAAGTTTTATCTAGTCCGTCAGTGTCAAACTCCGGGGAACCCCTAAAGCTCTAATAACCAAAGTCACCTCGGAAACTCGGAGACCGGCCTGATTAATGACTCAGGGTATGGTAATATCATTAGAGATGAGAGTAATCGAAATGGATAATCGCGGATCTAAATCAGACATATATGTTTATGTGTTTGTAAAAGAGCAACGAGTAGACGGCACTGAATATATAAATATATATTTAAGGTGTACTCTTGTAGCCTCGAAAGGGGTTTACGTCTGAAATGTTCAAATGAAGATTTAATGAACTTAAAAAGTAAGATGTAATTAAATCTATAAGTCAGCTTAGTCCTATGTATACGATACGTTAAAATACCCATATTAGAATACAATGTTAATACTTCTAAATTAAATAATATTTTCTACTTTTTTTTACTTCTTAGTTTTTCACAATTTACATATTTGCCTTATTCATAACTCTCGCGTTGCAAATATTATAAAAAAGGAAGGATAAAATGCAAAATAGTCTGATCCATTTTGAAAAAAATGGAGTATTAAAAGTACATTATTGCTTTTAATTGTAACACTAAATGAGAATGAATAAAAAAATTATGCTTAAATGAGACAATGTAGCATATAGTCCCACAATATTTCTCAAAGATAAATATTGTAAAAATTGGGTTAATTTCAAGAAAGACTTTAAAATGTTTACTTGAAGCGAAATATACTTTTAAAAGTAAAGACGTTCAACGACTCTAAGGTTTGTTACGTTAGACAATACCCTAACACCTTAAATAGAATCCAACATTTTCTCACCTTTTTTATAATAACATTACGTTAGGTTGTTATAGATTAGTTTTCTAATTTATAGATAATTTAATAAATCAATAATTAATATAACTTATATTAATGAAATAGACTTAACCCTCGATTAAAGGTTAAGCGAAACAATAAAAAAAAATGAAATTCCATGAACAAAGAGGAATTAGATAAATTATTAGCAAAAGGTGATGCATTTAAATATACTACACTAGAATATGCAAAAATGTTAAAGGATAAAAATAAATTTAATCAATTAAAAAAATTAGAGTGAGAAAACTTCGATAAGTTTTATTTTAAGTACGCACATTACATAGATGTTAAAGATAGAGAAAAAGAGATTAAAATCTTTGAGAGTAGCCGAAAATTTAAGGATTTATTAATGGCTAAGTTTAATCAAATTAAGATTAATAATGCCGTAGAGAGTGAAAAGGCTAGTAAGTTAGCCGATTTAACCTTCAGTAGTAATCTTAAAACATTTAATTCCATATATGAATTAATCTCTAAAGGTTTAAATCTAAAAGTATCCAAAGGTACCATTGATCCCCTAGAAGCTAAACTATTTGAAATAGAGTTAGATAAAAGGAAACTTGAAACAGATACATTTATAAAGCATAAAGAAAGTCGTTTTAAAGAAGTTTCTAATCTTAGCAGTAAAAACAGTGGGTCGGAGTTACCTAAAGCTATAACTGATGAGAAAATATCTCCAGAAAAACATGTTAGTTCAGCCGATATAAACAGTACTGAAAGTGCTGCTACGGGTAAAGAAGTAAGTCAAGAAGTATTTGATATAGCTAAAGAAATATTAAGTATGTTTATCTAATGGTTTGTATTTTATAGATTTCGATGTATGTAGGCTGAAGACAAAACACGGGTATACGCAATGATGTCAATTGGTGTTTTAGGTTTCGTAGTTTGAAGTTGAATTTTGGCTTCACCCTATAGTGATATGGGGAATATAATTAATTTCGCTGTAAGCTGGAACGGTTTAGTGCTAATTGGTACCTTGAATGGTAAAAATTCAATTAGCTATACCCAATCAGCCGGCAATCTGTCCCTCTACTTATCAAACAGTAAAACACAGAGTGCTTCAGAGGCCATACGCGAAACATCTTTTAATTTTTCAGCATTTCGTCAGTATTATAATACTTTATTTACTGTAGTTGGTGTTACAAAAGACCCAGCTAAACAGCTATCTAACGATTGATTAACTTGATTCATAGGTTTTGTAGAAGGAGATGGTGCGATTCAAACTTATGCGAACGGAACTAGAGTACGTTTTGTTCTTACTCAAAAGGAAAGTGCCATTCTTTACTATGTTCAGAAGAAGTTAGGTATTGGTACGGTTAAACACTTTCCACAGGGTAAAAGTGGTGCCAATAATGATTTCTATAGGTTAATAGTAGATAATACTTCGCATATTCTTTTATTAGCTTTCTTATTTAATGGTAATTTGGCTCTTACAAATAGAATACGTCAATTATCTCTATGACTTGAAGCTTTAAACAAACGTTTTGGGGTAAATACTATCTTACTGGCGAATAAGCCTGTTGCAGTTACATTACAAGATGGCTGATTGTCAGGTTTTACTGACGCTGAAGGTTGTTTTAATGTCTCTATAACCTGCAATACAAGATATGCATTAAACTATGTTATTAGAATGCGTTATATACTTGATCAGAAAGATAGTTCTATTCTTCTTATAATAAGAAACCTTTTTGGGTTTGGTAAAGTTAGTTTGAGATCCCATACCGATGGAGTTTATCGTTACACAGCTACGGGGTTTAAAACCCTGAATCATGTAATATCTTACTTTAAACTATTTCCCTTATATACTAAAAAGGCTCGTTCTTTGGAAAAATGGTCTATAATACATCAAATGGTTTCCAATAAAACACATCTTACTGTAGAAGGGTTAGCCGAAGTAAGAATATTACAAAAACAAATTAATATTGACAATGGTATGAACAAAAAAACGGGATCTATGGCTAAGCCAAAGCATCCCAATAATTTTAATTAAAAGATGAAGATATGGTCCGATTCTCCTTGTGAAAGGAGCGCGTAGCTATAAGGCAATGCGGGTAGATATGAAAAATATCTATTAACAATTTTGCATCACATGTATACTGTGGGACTTGACGTGGATAGACTTGTGTCCACGGTAAAAATCTTGCCATATGCTGGAAACTCTTGTATAAATAGTCCACTCGCATTTATTGCGCTCGGAACAATCTATTTATTTAAAAGACAATCAGCAGGAAACCTTAGTTTTAGTACAAAAGCTTCGGCAGTTACTAAGAATACTTATACTAGTTATATAAATTTACCACCTATATCTGTCCATGTGCCCAAAAGGGCACCTCTTACTGACAATGATTTAGGCTACTTTTTAGCTGGATTAATTGAAGGAGATGGTTGGTTTGGCTATAAACAATTATATATTATCTTTGCAGAAGAAGATACTTCGCTGGCTTACTATATAAAGAAACGTATTGGCCACGGTAATGTTTATAAGATTAAAGACAAAAAAGCCGTTAGATATATTTGTAAAAATAAAGCTGGCTTGTCTATTATTCTCTTTTTAATAAATGGTAAATTACTAAGTAATCATAAATATGACCAACTGATTAAACATAATTATAGTGAACATTATAGTATTAACATCTTGCCTCCTTTAAAAAAGTTAACTTTAGACAACTACTGATTAGCTGGTTTTACCCAAGCAGACGGTTGTTTTTATATAAGCGTTGTAAAAAGTAAAACACATAGCACAGGTTATAGTGTAAGACTAGAATATTCTATAAAACAAAATGATAAACTGCCTTTACATTTACTATATGAAGAATTGCAAATGGGTAATTTATCTCAATACCATACGGGCATTTGGTGTTATAAGAGTACCGGCTTTAAAACAGCTTTTAAGCTTATAAGTTATTTTGATCAATATAATACTTTTGCGGGTAAATATACTAGTTATCTTAAATTCAGAAAAGTTTACATTATGATCACTGAAGGAAAACATTTAGAAGACAAAGGAGTAAAAAAAATTCTAAGTATTGCAACTAAGGGATCCTCAGAGACAAATAAATACGCAAGAGGTTTAATGTTTTAACGTGTTATGTTCTTGGCTTCTACATAATATGGTGCATAAAATATTTAATCATGATAGTGTCCTAACTTATTATAAACAAGTTTCCAGACATTTATAGCTGTTACAACATCAATTTTATTTTCCCTGGTTTAGAAGCCATTATAC
This sequence comes from Rhynchosporium graminicola, assembly GCA_900074885.1. Lineage (NCBI taxonomy): Eukaryota > Fungi > Ascomycota > Leotiomycetes > Helotiales > Ploettnerulaceae > Rhynchosporium > Rhynchosporium graminicola. The sequence continues at coordinate 52,305 of FJUW01000164.1, forward strand.
GGGGGATTGGTTAAGGTTTTCAGTATAATGAAAAGTATTGCTAACATATTTATATCTAAAATACATATAAATAATCTTAAGTCTTTCTTTATTGTAAGGAGTTTAAGAATGTTGGTTATAAACTTCGTAGGTTTATTTGCTTTTTTTATGCTTAATTTAGTTACTAGCTGTTGCTCCGCCGCATTATTTGGGAATATAAGTATACTTATATTAGATCATTATACTTACTTCATGCCCACTCTAATAGTATCTTGTATATTAAAAAAGAGAGCTTTGTCTCTTAGTAACGTCTTATTTACATTAACGACTTATTTTAGTATATGATATACCATACAATCTTTTTTAAGTGAAATATGTATACAAAAAAATTTGGTAAAGTTCCTTTATATATGTGCAAACAATATAGAGGCTATATTTAATGACTATTTGGAACATTATACCGTGCTTATCGCTGGTGATAGTGGCAGTAGTGACTCTGGGTGTTCTAATGCCTCTAGTAACAAGGGAGGGTCACCTAACCCTGATATAGGAAACATTACAATAAACGATAATAACTCCGATGATGAGGGGAGGAGGACTACCATGACCCTACAGCTTTGTTAATAGATGCCAAGGGTACTACTATTAATTATAAAGTCCTTCATACAGATGTTCCTAAAGAACATTTAAATAGAAAGGTTAATATAAAAATATTAGAAAAAATAGGTTTTGTTAATAAAGATGGTTTGTTCGGAATGCCTAAACCTGCAAAAGGTGCAAGCGCTTTAGATAAAAAAAACCTAAGTGCTCGGTTTACTAAGAACAATGTATTAAAACATAATTATATTAATCTAGATGGTACTTATGCTATACCTACTAAAGATATGAATTCAATTATGATTTATATAGGTACAAGGGTTACGGGATCTAGTGGTAAATTAGGTAGCATAAGTAATATTACCTTACCTAGAACATTATTAGACGTTACTCTACTTAAACAAATAGCAACTATTAATCAAACTTCTAAAGATGAGTCGGAAACAGTTGCTCTTTGAAATATGATAATGGTTAAATTTTTCCGATCGAAACACGGTTATATTTATGCTCCCGAAAATAATCGCGGAAAAGGGAGGGTCTTACTAAATGATCCAATCCTTTCCTTAGTTTTATCGAATGAGAAGCCTTAGCTCACATTGAATATAAATCACCCAAGGGTGCTCCCGCATCGTTTTTAATAGGTCAAACTAAGAATTACGCATATAATAGTAAGTATACAGAAGGTTCTTTCGCCATATGCGTCAAAGGTACCCAAATAGCTTTCTTTGTTTTCAGTCCTGACTTCCATTCTTCAATACATAATTTCCATAATAAGGGAGATTCCTTTGACGGTATGTTAGGTTTATATCTTAATAACAAAGGTGTTAGAATACTACCCCAGTATGATACATATTACCCTCAGACTTTATTTTATGATGTAAATGGAAACAAAGAAAACAAGATTAGTATTATAGCTATACTTGGTTATATGTCAACATTATCCACAAGTAATACAGTGGATTTTGTTGACAATAAAATAAAATTTAAACCTGGGGGTTCTAACCCAGCACACCGGAAATTTTTATTAGGAAAAACAAATACAAATACTTCTAATCAGGAAAATATATCTATTGGTGCCAAAGGTGATTTTCTTTAGTAAAATCACTTGTATAGCTTAAATGTTTTTTGTTTATAATTAGACAAGAGCCTATTTTACCGCGGCTACATTAATTATAGCCGTACCTACCGGTATTAAAATCTTCAGTTGATTAGCAACATGTTACGGAGGATCTTTACATTTAACACCTTCAATGTTATTTGCTTTAGGTTTCGTATTCATGTTCACAATTGGGGGTTTATCTGGAGTTGTTTTAGCCAACGCTTCTCTTGATATTGCATTCCACGATACGTCTTTTATGGTAATCTTTATTGGTATTTTCATGTCAAGTTATTTATATATAGTTAATACAGAGTTCAAGTTTTCTCGTCTTGATTTTAATAACAATGACTGCTCTACAGTAAGAGATACTTTCAATAAAAATAACCATAATGAATATATAAAAATATTTTGAGTTGGTTTAATGGACGGTGATGGTAGCATTCAGGTCAATCATTGACGTAAACAATCTTTGCAATATAGACTAGTTATCAAATTATCTAATGTTAAATCCAACTATAATATGTTAATTGAAATTGCCAAGGTCATAGGTGGAACGGTTAGAATTACAGGTAAAGGTAAGGATGTTATTTGAGTAGTTAATAACAAGCAAGATGTTCAAGAAATCATCAAAATTTATGATAGTTATCCTCCATTAACTTCACGTAAAATTTGCCAACTAGCATTCTTAAAAACATGTTTACTTAATACCTCGGTAGAAACTTATTTATTTAACCGAAATAATAAATATAATAAACAGTTAACCATAATTAAATCTAGTTCCAGTTCAAACTACCCTAGCTATTTTAAAGAATGATTGTCTGGCTTTATAGAAGCTGAAGGTTGCTTTTCCATAAGGAAATCTAATAACCATTCTTTTTCAATAGGGCAAAACGAGGACTTTAATTTAATAAATGTTATTAGACAATATTTTGAGGTAACTAATACTATTAGGTATATTAATAGCAAATTTTATTATCTAGAAATATATAAAAAGGAAGTTTTATTTAAAGTAATCTCTCATTGTACCGACTATCCTCTTTTAGGTGAAAAGTCAGTGTCGTTAAAAAAATTCCATAAAAATCTTCAATAAGTAAGTGTTGTGTTGTCATGTCACAGTAACGGTGAACTCTTACATGTTTTCTTAATGCGGAAAATATAAAAAAGTGTAAGAAAATACCGTGGAAACCAAAGTTAATACAATGGTTAAATATAAATGAAGAACTATTTTTTTTTTATCCTTTTATTAATGAGTAGGATCCGTAGAGACTAAACGTGACAATCGAAAGTTTATTAAGTTAAATAATTAGATAAGTTATAGTCCGATCCACTCCGTAAGGAGTGCCATATGCACATATATTTATGTATGTCATCGCCCAGGTTAGCCTAGCTTTAGATATATACTAAAAAGTTTAACCTAAGATTGCCTAAGAAAAAGGGGTTACAGTAATAGACTTTCTATATTTTATTGTTAGTTTTTCTATGCTTATTATCTACGGTGGACAAATGTTCTCCGGGTACATTGCATAGTAAAAGTCCACCTTTACAAAGTGGTGCTAATGTGCCTTTATTTGTCTTAGGTCTCGTATATTTATTTGCATTAGGTTCAACCGAACCTAATACTGCAAATACATACGAAAAAGTCTTCTGGGATATTTGTCCTTATATGCAAGAAATACCTATGTCTACTTTGGCTACATGTGTTACAGTTTTTCCATGTCCAAGCGTTACTGTTACTGAAACAGCAACAATAACCGCTACTGTAACAAATGCCGCTAGTGCAATTGCTTGTACTACTACCTCAGTTACAGCTATGCAGTATTTTGTTATTACTGGCTTTTTTACAGTTTTAGGTAGTGTACCTCTATATTTTTCTATATTAGCTGGAGCTAAATTAGTTGGTATTTCTGTAAGCTATGGTGCGGTATTTTTCGGAGTGTTATTAGGCGCTAGTAGTGCAGTATTCTTTGGTATGGCTAGTACTTTCGCAACAAATGCCATAAACCTTGCATGACATATGGGCTAGTGTACATATATTTTTACAGATAATGAGCGTTAAAGACTTACTACGTAGTCGCTCAATTGGGCCAGAATAATTTATCTTCTTATTTACTGGCTTTTCCCTTAAATAAAAATTATTTTGCAACTGACTATATGCTGGGAACTGTATCATTTGTGTATTGTTTACTGCTTATTAATACGTTTTATCTTTATAAATTAGATGTTAGTAGGAATAGTCTTCTTTTAAACAGTGAAAATAACAATACTACAATAAGTCTTGGCATAGACCGTAAAGCCACTGCACTTATGGACACACAATCAGCAGAAAACTGTAAAGGATTCTCAGAGACTGCACGTCAGTTACCTGGTATTGAAGATTATAAATTTTGAAGTTGATTTGCGGGTATAATAGATGGCGACGGTAATTTTGATATTAGAAGAGATCCATCTAGTAGAAAAAAAATTCTTAAACAAATAAGAATAAAGTTACATAACAGAGATGTTAGAATATTAAGTCGTATACAAGATTATCTACATATAGGTAGAATTAGAGCGGATAAAAATAAGCCATACTCTACATATATAGTTTCCACTCGAGAAGACATGGTCTATTTGGTAAAACAATTAAACGGTTTAATTCGATTAAAGGTACCTGCTTATAAAGAAGCTTGTTTTCTATATAATATAGATTATATAGAAGCCAACTATAACATAGGGTTATACGACCCTTATCTTTCAGGGTTAGTTGACACTGATGGTAGCATAGTATTTAATTATGCAGGTAATAGAATAGAATGTAATTTAGAATTTCAACATAATCAATACACCTCTAAATTAAATTTTGATAGTACTATCTTAAATTGTAAACCATATATTGTAATACGAAAAAAATCTTCTGCTCTAGCTGGCCCTAAAGATTTCACATCTATCGCATTTAAATTCCAAAATGTTAACAGTATGCTATTTATATATGATTATTTTATGCATAATAGATTATATTGTAATATGAAGTTCTATAGAGTCACTCAAATTAAGGGTTTTATAGATATTAGAAAGTATAAAACCTCTACTTTATCTAGTCCAGAGCATAAAATATATTCTAACTTTGTGTTAAATTGAATTAAATATGATAATCCCTTATGATATAAAGTACCTTTTGTTACTAAATATCTTTTGTATAAGGACAAGTAGTATACTTATTACAGGTAAAGATACAGTCCACCATATTAATACTTAGGTATTAATATTTGCATTTCCACTACGTTTTAAGTATGGGAGCCGTATTTGCTTTATTTAGTGCATGATATTTCTGAATACCTAAAATGTTAGGTTTAGATTATAACAGAATGTTAGGTAAAGTACACTTCTGATTACTTTTCATAGGGGTTTGGTTAAAAAGAAGAGCCTTTTTATCACAAAAGAAAAGAAAATATTCAACTTCAAGTTCCAAGACTAGTAATAGTCCTTCACCAAATAATTTCATAATGTTTTTCACAAATATTGAAACAAGACAGAAATATACAAAAGTTTAAAAAACAAACCTGGTGTTTATATGTTTATAAATAACATAAACAATGTGACATATATAGGAAGTAGTATTAATTTGACTAAAAGAATGACTAGTCATTTTTACCATGCCAAATCTGGCAAGGGTAAATCTGTAATAATCAGAGATATGTTAAAACATAAACTTACGTATTTATCCTTAGGTATATTATATTTTTGTAGAAACGATACTATAACTTGTATAACCTTAGAACAAAAATGGATAGATCATTACAAACCAAGCTACAATATATTGAAAATAGCTGGGAGTTCTTTTGGTTTTACTCACAGTATCTGCACTATAAATAAATTGAAAGATCGGTTTAAAAAAGTAAACCATCCTAAATGTGGTTCCACTACATCAGCCGAGACAATAGAAGCTATTAAACAAGGGATTAAAGAGTTTTATTTAAAGAATACTCACCCTTATAAAGGGAAAACCGGGAAGCTTTCACCTCAATATGGTATAGGTGGTAGTTTAGTTTTTTGTTATAATAAGGAAAATAAAGAATTAATATTTCCTTCTATTAACGCAACTAGACAACATTTTAATGTAAGGTTAACAAATATAAAAAAAATTTGATACAACACAGTTTGTGTTTTTAAATGGTGAATATTGAATATTACAATCAAGTCCTCGTGATATAAATAAAAGGTAATTACATTAGCCCCTTCAAATCTTTCTATATGCTGGAAACTCTTAAAGGCTTAAGTACTATATAAATTTTATATTTAATTTTATAAGTAAAAATCTTAAGTATATCTAGACTATCAGCAGGAAACCAAGGGATAATATATAATTATTCTAGTAGGATCCTCAGAGACTACTTGAAAGAGATGGTATAGCGTAAAGTCTGTACCATTAAGACATAGTCCAATTTGTTTGTAATGTAACATTCTTCCCTCAACATTTCCTTGGTCAAATTGTAGGCCCTTTATAATGGTAACATTATATTTTGCATATCATAAATTGCTAAAACATCCGAATATTTTATGCGATGCTAGACCTATCTAGTATACAAAAAGTAGGGAAATTAGCAGGAAACCTATAGATATTTAAATATATACGTAGGATCTTCAGAGACTACACATGATATATCCATTTTCCTTGGATAAAGACATAGTCCAACACCTATAGAAATATAGGTATGTATATTTATATTTATTTTAGCCATTTAATTTAATAGATTAGTTTAGTTAGCCTTCGCCTTACTTTAAGGTCAGATGTATAATTATATATATATTTGCTACAAGGAATGCCTAGAAGAATTAGTGATTATCCTGACGCCTTTGCAGGATGAAATTTAATCAGTAGTTTTGGTAGTATAATCAGCGTGGTAGCTACTTGACTATTCTTATACATAGTTTATGTACAGTTAGTTGAAGGTAAATCGGCTAGCCGTTATCCATGATTAACTCCACAATTCTATAGTGATAGTTTACAAACTTTATTGAATAGAAGTTATAATAGCTTAGAGTGAGCATTAAGCAGTCCGCCTAAACCTCATGCATTTGTAAGCTTACCACTTCAAAGTGGCTTAGCCGAACTACTGGATATTATTTCTCAAATTGATTATATACTACCTCAACTAAGTAAATTTATTGAGGAATTTAATACCGTTGTATCGGATAATGACATAAACGTTATAAAAGATGTTCATGGTGGTTTGTCTATAGATGTACCTTCAGAGATGTCTAACGAAATATCTAAGAATTTAAGTAAACGTATAGGTATCTTAGATAGATTAATTAACACTAAGAGTTCTGATATACATACATTATTTCAGCAAGCGCAAGCTGAACAGACTAGATTAGAAGCTTTAAATACCAAAGATATACCACAAATAAGTAAACAAATGCAAACTATTCTGGATTTAAATGAGTCATTTAAAAGGTAGCTTATCCTTTTAATTATTAAGCTAAGTTATATTAAAGAATATCTATAGGTACTTTTCTAAGATAAATAGCTGTAAACGGTATTTACTATTATGGAATTTTAGTTAAACACTAAAAACTATATGGCAATAACATAAAATAAAAAAAATAGTGCTACAAGGAATGCCTAGAAGAATTAGTGACTATCCTGACGCCTTCGCCGGATGAAATTTAATCAGTAGTTTTGGTAGTATAATCAGCGTGGTAGCTACTTGACTATTCCTATACATAGTTTATGTACAGTTAGTTGAAGGTAAAGTGGCTAGCCGTTATCCATGACTAACTCCACAGTTTTATAGTGACAGTTTACAAACATTATTAAACCGGAGTTACAATAGTTTGGAATGAGCATTAAGCAGTCCGCCTAAACCACATGCATTCGTAAGTTTACCTTTACAAAGTTTAGAAAGTGTTATACTTGATTTAGATTGAACTTTACATCACTTAAGGACATTTATTGAACAATACCATCATTTGGTAGAACTTTACAATGTAAAAGTTTATGTTACAAATCATGTAACAGGTGCGCTTACAATAAACTTTCCTACAGGTATTAGTAGCGATACACAGTTATTTGTAGTAAAGAAAATTCACGTGCTTAACAATTTAATAAATACACAAGGTAAAGCTTCTGTCTTGTTAATGAATAAAGGTTCTATTATTGAACAATCCATTCAAGCATTTAACCCTGAATATGTTACTAGATTAGATGGTTATAGTACTATATTAAAATCTCTTAACATGTCATATCCTCTTTAAATAAAGGGCTGTATACGGTATTTACTAATATGGAATTTTAGTTAAACACTATAAATTTTATGGTAATATAATAAAATAAAAAAAAATATAGTGCTACAAGGAATGCCTAGAAGAATTAGCGATTACCCTGATGCCTTTGCAGGATGAAATTTAATCAGTAGTTTTGGATCTATCATTAGTGTGGTAGCTACTTGACTATTCTTATACATAGTCTATGTACAGTTAGTTGAAGGTAAAGCGGCTAGCCGTTATCCATGATTAACTCCACAATTCTATAGTGATAGCTTACAAACGTTATTGAATAGAAGTTACAATAGTTTAGAGTGAGCTTTAAGTAGTCCGCCTAAACCTCATGCATTCGTAAGTCTACCTTTACAAAGCTTTTCCGCTACTTTAACTTTACTAGCTACAGAAAAAGAATTAGAGGACAAAATAATCGAACTTGAAACTGAATTAGAAATCCACGAGACTACTACCGGTGATGAATTTGACATGTTGGATGAATCTACAAATAATTTTCGGAGAAACGAATACGAGAACCCCGGAAATGCTACTAAAGCAGAAATAGACGCTAATGAAGCCAGGGAGAAGGCTATGGAAGCCATAACTGAAAAACGTATGGCTATAGAGGATAGGATCTGAGCTGCTAACGACAGGTTTAATAACTTACAGAGTAGTGGTAGTAGCGATGACGGTAGACCTGCCGACAGTTTTGATCCTAATATAGACTCTACGGAGTCTAACCCCCAAGATTAAGCTTTTTATTTAAAATGTTTAAATATATTAATTTTTATTTAAAATGTTTAACTTTATTAAACCTTTTATAGTCAAAATTCCTTTATTTATTCTTTTATACATGCTTATTTCGGTTTTTATTCCCTATTGTTATCCTGAATACTCTAAGGGCGTTTCTTTCACTCTTTTTTCTACCTTTATGTCTTATAAGCTTTTTCTTTTTATATGTTCTGCTTCATATAATTACATAAGTAATAAAGTCTTGGATAAATTTAGGTCTAGTTCCTACCATAAAGTATGATTGCGTTCACTACGTTATATTATATGTATTTTTAAGGGTAAGGCTGCAGATAAATCACCCGTCGAAACTTATTTATTTGTTCTTAGGTTTAGAAGGTTTATATTAAAACCTTTATTTTATGAGAACTCTTATATAGAGCTTATGAAAAAAAGTAACAATATATCGGAGGAATTAAGAGCTATAGCTAATGAAATGAATAAACCCGATAATAGAGATGACTTAAAATTAAAAGTAAAATTTAGAGATAAATATACTGAACATATTGAAATAAGTAGGAAATTGTTAAAATACACAAAAAAATATGTAACTTAAATCTTTTTTTTTTTAGTATATCTGGTTTTGATGTATATATATATATATATATGACTAAGAGTGAGGGCTACTTATATATTATATATATAAGGGATATGTAGTAGATGGTTCTACGTTTTGATTGCAGATCTTAAATATGGGGTTCAATTCCTCCATATCCCTTAAAATTTTTCTTAAACTTAAATTAATTGTGATCGTTATTTGTCTAAACAATTTAGCAAGATGTGGCTAATCTTATATATGTCCAAAGCAAGTTATTTAATATTAAAAGGCCTATCAACTTTATAAAGGCATCTATAATAATAATTTATATATACATAAATTATACAAGTAGCTAATTTAGTGGATCTATAACTACAGGTTTAAGAGGAACCGGTGTAGGTATAGGTGTAGTATTCGCGGCATTAATCTTAGGTGTAGATATAAATCTTTCTTAAATAGGGAAAAATATTTATCTACGCTATCTTAGGGTTTGCATATGCATAAGTTACGGTTTTATTTGCTATATTGATGTTTTTATTTTTATTACACGTTATTTAAGTACAATAGTTATATTATTTGATACAATTATTAAATATAATTGTATCATATTTTATGTGTAATATTATATATATTATGTATATTAAAAATTATAAACTCTTATTAGCTCAATGGTAGAGCAGGATATTCCTAATATCTAGATCTAAGTTCAAGTCTTAGATAAGAATATTAAAATTATATTTTGTATCTATAAAAATATTTTTATATAAATATTAAATTGTATAATAATTATATTAATATATTAATTAGTAATGGTATAGGAATCGATACTTGGTTGTTGTTTAAAAAATTTTTTTTTATAGCTATATTTATCTTTATTGTATTAATACAATAAAATCTATACCATTACCTTTATACATATGAGAACACGATTTTTTTTAATAGTACTAGAAACATCGGCGCTTTTTACACTAGCAAAATTTTGTGGGGCTATTTTAACTTTTACAATATTGGCATCGATTAAATATTTAATTTCAGGTAGCTTTCATATAGAATATTGTGATTTTTTTAACAATATTGGAATAGGACTACTTGGCTGAACTCTTAACACCGGTATAATAGGTTTCTTGACGGAATATTTAGGTATTAAAGGTATTAATTTCAATTTAAGACAATTTTTATTTGGTATGGATACTATGGGTTTAGGTGACAAATCTTCACCTTCAGTAAAAGAATTTAAACCTAAAATATATAATGCTATGGATGTGGACTCAGAATCGGAGTCTGAGGCTAAGCCTGATAAAGGTAAAGGTGTGGATAAAAAATTACACCCCAATCACCCTAGTCATAGTGGTGTAAATCCTAGTTTTTGAGTAAGTGATGCTGCATCTAGACCTTTCCCGGCTAGAATCCCAACTTACGTACCCTTACCTCCAAAAATTATTGATGAGGCTGGGTTTAACGTTCCTGGTGGTGTAGTACCTATACATGATGAAATATGTAAACATATTGATTATAACTCACATATACTTAAGCAATTCCGAACAATGGACCTAGAAAAAGCCATAGAACAAAGAGATAATAATTTAAATTATCGCGCAATATTGGAGGAAAAATTGGCTTATGCCCAATCGGTATATAAAAATATACCAACTATACCTACTACGGAGTATGAATTTAAACTAAAGAATCAAATAGAAAAGGATGTAGCTGAATTAAACTGAGAAAAACCACGGGCAGAAGCCCGTGCCACTCTGCTTAATTCTAGAGTACAATTTATAGAAGCACAAAGAAATTCTAATAATAACAATAAAAATTAATTTTAAATATTATAAATAACTTTTTCCATTTATCTTGGTTAGTTTGTACAAAGTTTTATGTATTGGTGTAAATAATATATGTATGACGAGCTTATAGGGGGGCAAAATATATATAATATTTACATTAGGGATATGCAGTAGATGGTTCTACGTTTTGATTGCAGATCTTAAATATGGGGTTCAATTCCTCCATATCCCTTAAAATGTTTTTGCTTTGCATTTTCTTTGCACGAAACAACTTAAACCATACATATATATATATATATATTTTCGTATTTAGCTTACATATGCCTTATAATATATATTTGTGTTTTAATTTACTTAATATTTATTTGTTTATTTAGTATTTAAAATATACAGTATGATTGTTTCTGAATACTATTTATCTAGGTGGTATAAATAATCTGGCTATTTTGATTACTGTCGGATTAGCGTTAAGCAAAATAAGGTTTAACTCTTATTAGCTCAATGGTAGAGCAGGATACTTCTAATATCTAGATCTAAGTTCAAGTCTTAGATAAGAATAACCCTTTAAATAATGGATAAATTGTAGCCTATATAAATATAGTTATATCAAGGTAAATATTATTTATAAAGGTGATAAATTTATTTTTAACTTTATACATTATGCTTATAAAATATTTATTAAGATATTTTATAGAGAGTAAATATAAAACATCAAATATCAATCAATGTTATACATACCTACCTTAATTTCTGTTCTAGAAGTCTTATTAGTAACTGTGCCTGTATTATTAACTGTAGCTTATGTAACTGTAGCCGAAAGAAAAACCATGGCTAGTATGCAAAGAAGATTAGGTCCTAATGTAGTAGGGTACTATGGTTTATTACAAGCATTTGCGGATGCCTTGAAACTACTACTAAAAGAGTATGTTTCACCTACACAAGCTAACTTAGGTTTATTTTTCCTTGGTCCGGTTATAACATTAATATTCTCATTATTGGGATATTTAGTTGTACCATATGGTCCGGGTTTATCTTTAAGTGATTTTAATTTAGGTATACTTTATATGTTAGCCGTATCTTCTTTATCTACATATGGTATTTTACTAGCTGGTTGAAGTGCTAACAGTAAATATGCTTTTTTAGGTTCACTTAGAAGTACTGCACAATTAATTAGTTATGAGTTAATCTTAAGTTCAGCTATACTACTTGTAGTTATGTTAACAGGTAGCCTTAATCTTACTGTAAATATTGAAGCTCAAAGAGCCATATGATTTATAGTACCTCTATTTCCTGTATTTATTATATTCTTCATAGGATCTATCGCTGAAACTAACAGAGCTCCTTTTGATTTAGCTGAAGCTGAATCGGAACTTGTTAGTGGGTTTATGACAGAGCACGCAGCTGTTGTATTCGTATTCTTTTTCTTAGCTGAATATGGTAGTATTGTTTTAATTTGTATATTAACTAGTATTTTATTCTTAGGTGGTTATCTATATGATTACTTACCTTTGTTTACATTAATGCAATATATAAATTTTGAATATTATATAAATAATTTACATAATGAAAGCTTATTTTCCGGTCCTTTAATCGAAGGATTGTTATATGGTTTAACTTTAGGTGTAAAATCATGTACAATGATTTTTATTTTCATATGAGCTAGAGCTTCATTTCCTAGAATACGGTTTGATCAATTAATGTCTTTCTGTTGAACGATATTATTACCTATAGTTATATCTTTCGTTATACTTGTTCCCTGTATACTATACAGTTTTGAAATTATACCTAGTAATATTTCTTTACTGTAAAATAAATTATTTTTATTTATCTCTTTATTATGTCTATATACAGAAAACTCTACGTTTAGGTCTAAGATAAATTATAACTTCTTTTATAGCCACTTGCCATATAGTTGTATATGGCGTTAGTAAAGATTAAATTTAATATTTAATCCTGAGGGAAATTTGTTTTATTTATATTTATATAAATTATGTTACTTACACTTTTATTATTAATCCCCTTATTGGGTGTACTTACTATATCTACGGGTATGTCTTACGAATTATCTTTTTTAAATATTAGACGAATTAAGACAATAGCCTTAACCACATCAATCGTAAACCTTATAGTTTCATTAATAATCTTTATTTTGTTTGATTTCAGTAGTAACCAGTTCCAGTTCGTACAAGAATATCATGAAATCAGCTCTTTTGATTTCTATCTAGGTTTAGATGGACTATCTATATATTTTGTTTTATTGACAACTATTATTACACCGATTGCATTATTAAGTAATTGAAATTCTATTAATGAAAATGTAAGGTCATTTGTAATAATAATTTTACTATTAGAATCGTTATTATTAGCCGTATTTTTAGTATTAGATATTTTATTGTTTTATATTTTTTTCGAAAGTATCTTACCTCCGTTATTTATACTAATAGGTCTATTCGGTTCAAGTAACAAAGTAAGAGCGAGTTTTTATCTATTCTTGTACACTTTATTTGGTTCATTATTCTTGTTATTATCAATATTAGCTATGTCTTCTATAATGGGTACAACCGATTTTGATGCTTTATACAAAACTAATTTTAATTATTCAACACAATTATATTTATTTTATGGTATATTTATTGCCTTTGCTGTAAAAACACCCACTATATTCTTAAATACTTGATTATTAAAGGCTCATGTTGAGTCTCCTTTAAGTGGTAGTATTATTTTAGCAGCTATTGTACTAAAATTAAGTTTATACGGTATTTTTAGATTAATATTACCTTTACTACCTAAAGCTTCTTTAGATTATACTTATATAATATATCTTATAGGTGTTATCACTATAATATACGCTAGTTTTAGTACTTTAAGGACAATAGACATTAAAGAACTTATAGCATATAGTTCTGTATCACACGCTGCAGTTTATCTGATAGGTGTGTTTAGTAATACTATACAAGGAATAGAAGGTGGTATAGCTTTAGGTCTAGCTCACGGTTTTGTTTCTAGTGGTTTATTTATTTGTGCTGGTGGTGTATTATATGATAGATCTGGAACTAGATTAATTAGTTTCTACAGAGGTATTGCACAAATAATGCCATTGTTTTCTATCTTATTTTTCCTTTTATCTTTAGGTAATTGTGGTGTTCCACTTACTTTAAATTTTGTGGGTGAATTTATGTCTCTTTATGGTGTATTTGAAAGATTACCTTTATTAGGTGTATTTGCTAGTTCATCTATCGTGTTTAGTGCTGCATATACTATATATATGTTTAACCGTATAGCTTTTGCTGGATCTTTCAGTAAATTTTTCGAGGCTAATATTAGTGATGTTAATAAACGTGAATTCTTTATATTACTTACATTAGTTATATTTACTGTAGTATTAGGTATATATCCTGCACCTATACTAGACGGTTTACATTACTCTGTTTCATCTTTGATATATAATAGTTAAACCTTAATCGTTTAAATATAAATGAAAATATAGTTCTTATTTAACAGCAATAAGAACTAAAAACTATACCTAGCCGTAAATACAGACACATGTTTTATCATGTATATTTTATTAAATATATCCTGATAAATTTCTTATGTTTAAATATATATATATATTTATATTTTATTATTACATTGAAATAGCCTGATAAAATATCAAAATAAATATTTATATTTATATTTTTCTGTCACTTAACTAAGTTATGACGAAAATATTTTATATACTACGGCTTATACGACATGTTTATTAAAATTAAGCCATTAAATTATTATAATTAATAAACAAAAGATAAAAAACATATAAAGTGTCTAGAATTTTTTGTATTTTAATTTATAAAAAAGGGATTAGCTCAATGGTAGAGCAACCGTTTTACACACGGAAGGTTAGGTGTTCAAGTCACCTATTCCTTAAACCTCAATATATGTACAGTATTTATATTTATATTTATATATATATTTATATTTATATTTATATTTATATTTATATTTATATTTATATATTGTGTTTTAATGAGATACCTCGGATATGCATATATATAAATATATCTTTTGTTAAACAAGAATATATATATTATGAAATTATATAAACAATATTAAAGAATATATGAACATAACTATATAAGTAGTAAGAAGCGTAACATTTGAATTAGCTTTACTTAACACAGTAATACTGTTATCCAATGGTGTTATAGTTAAATGTGCTCGCTATATCGAGGTAGCCTAACTGTAAAACCTATAAAATAAGGGGGTAACAAAACGTAAAAAGAATAAGGTTTTTTATAATGGCAGTTTAATTTCTATATTTAATTATATATTAATGTTTATATATATAACTATAACATATAAAAACAATAAAAGAAAATATGACAGGTTTTGTGTTCTTCAATGTAATAAATTAAGTATTATTAGATTTTTCTATGGATAATTATTTATAACTACACTAATAAAGCGCTTTAATCGATATAAATTTAAGTTATACTTGATACTAATGAGAAAGGACGATATAGATGTTGTTTTTGTAAAAGGTAAAAGAAAACATGAAGAGTTTATATGCGAAGATCATGATAAGGATAAAACACCTACTAACGAAAAAGCTCGTGACGATGGGGGTTCTACACCTACTGTAGCAGCTAGTGATGAGGAAAATAGCGATGGTAAGGATACACTTGAAACGGTTGAACGCGCTCTAAATGGTGAAGATATTGGTAAAACACCTTTAGATAACATTAAATAAGAGTTTAAATCTCTTTTTGATGAGCATAAGGGTGATATCAAATAAGCCTTAATATAAGTTAAATAAGTTATCGAGGATGTTTTTGCTACATTTGGTAATAAATCTTTAGCCGGTCTTGCAGAAGCTTTAGAGGAGATATCCTCTAAATCTAGCGACAAAACCATAGAAGAACATCCTAGTAAAAGAGCTATAACTAGTGAAGCATCTGTAAATAGTGGAAATAATATTAATACTAAAGAGGATAATTCAAGTGAAACAACGGCTGATTCAACTGAGGTTATAGAGTGGATTCGATGGCTTTGAGTGTAATAAATTTAAGTGCATCATAAAATTTATCCTTATCTAACTTTGTATATTCGCTTTATATATTTTTATTTTACTTATATAAAAAGGGTATATCTTGTTTATTATTCTTAATATTTTTTTTTTATTTAAGCAGTTTAATTTCTATCTTTGATTAGATATTAATGAATATATATATAACTATGTCATTAATAAAGAATAATAAACATGATAATGCCACAATTAGTACCGTTCTATTTCATAAATCAAGTTACATTTGCTTTTATATTATTTGTAATTATGATATACGTCTTTAGTAAGTTCATATTACCAAGATTTGTACGATTATTTACTACTAGAGTTTTTATAAGTAAATTATAATATTTAGATTTAAATTAACCCGACCTTAATTTATATTTAATCCGACATCTCTGGATAATACCTTTACAAAGTTACCGTCATATACATTTAATCCTATGTCTCAGCATAATACCTTTACAAAGTTACCGTAAATTATATTTACAGTTACACATAACGTTAACCTTACATCAAATAAAAAAAGTTTTTTTATGTTAAAATATATCAATAAAAATCCCATAGACTCAATTGTGTCTAATTTATCATATACAATTATAACAAGTCCTCTTGATCAGTTTGAAATTAGAAACTTCTTAAGTATAGACGCCCCTATACTTGGTAATTTACATATATCCTTAACTAACATTGGCTTATACTTAACCATAGGTGCATTCTCAATTTTAACATTGAATGTCTTAGCTACTAACTCTAATAAAGTTATAAGTAATAGTTGATCAATAAGTCAAGAAACAATATATGCTACTGTACATAGTATAGTGACAAATCAAATAAACCCAAGTAAAGGGCAAATATATTTCCCTTTTATTTATACTTTATTTATATTTATACTTGTGAATAACTTAATAGGTATGATCCCATACAGTTTTGCTTCAACAAGTCATTTTATATTTACATTCGCTCTTAGTTTTACAGTAGTGTTAGGTGCAACTATCTTAGGTTTCCAAAAACACGGTTTAAAATTCTTTTCTTTATTAGTGCCTGCAGGTTGTCCTTTAGCTTTATTACCTTTATTAGTATTAATCGAGTTTATCTCATATTTATCTCGAAATGTTTCTTTAGGACTTAGATTAGGAGCTAATATCTTAAGTGGTCATATGTTATTAAACATTTTAGCCGGATTTACATATAACATTATGACTTC
>FJUW01000121.1:0-10347 GCA_900074885.1 Rhynchosporium graminicola
TCTACGCTAGAGAGCACCCTCCCTATGTCACAGGGCACCCCCCCCCTACGCCGCAGGGCACTCTCTCTCGCTATAGAGCACCCTCTTCTCTTTCATCGAAGGCTTCGATAATCTATCTACTACTCGTAGTACATATCGCCTACCCTAGGCTTCTGTATCTCTCTTTTATTTAGTACTCTCCTTACCTGTATTTATAGCACGCACCCCCTGTACTTATAGCTCAAGTTTCCTTATAGTTAGAAAAACGCCTGTAGCAAGATAGCGTAGTTAGATTCAATATCACCTAACCCTTAAACCCTAACCCTGACCCTCGAGTTATAAGGCTTCGCCAAGTCGCAAGAGCGTAATATTCGCAGTTATATCTTAGGCTACCTATCAAAGGAGCTAGACATAAGACTAGATATCCTAAGCAATAAGCTATAGGTCTACCAGGGAGTCTACCTTCTAGTATAGCAGTTTAGGAAGAGTATCGTGGTGCTTCTCCCGAAGAGGGCCCCAAGTCAGTAAGTAGCTAATCCTTAACCTCCGCTCGTAGTACTTCTGATAGCTCTAGGATCTATAAGATTAGTACCCAGAAAATGCAGCAGATCACCAAGGTCCTTTTCGACGCCTTCCCGGGATCGGTCAACATATACGTAGCTACGGAGTATCTAATTCCATATATCTTAAAGGAGCCCGGTGCGAAGTTAATAGCGCTATAAACGTCGCGAGGGGCATATCAGCCAAGCCTCTCTCTGCTTGAAACCCTTAGCCTACTCTAGGGCGGAGGAAAGAACTCTAGCGAAGCAGGTTCTCTCTAACGATAGCTATATATATACTATTATTACTATTATATAGAAGGTATTGCGGATATAGGCGGGTGCTATAACGCGATATAATCGCGATTAGGAAACGGTTGCTATAGTAATATATATTCGGTTTCGGCTATGATAGTCCATAGTAAATTAGAATAGCTTCTCGGGGAAATCGGGTTTATTATTATACGGCCGGTCTCTGATGGTCGCCTAGTAGACGCAGGTATACCCTGGTGTTTTGGTATATTAATATATCTAAATATCAAACTACTATATTATCTCTGCTCGGTATCCTACTAGTTTAAAAATTCCTCGTCCTGTACTATACGTCACGTTCCCGTTATCTACTTTATAATACTAAAAGCCGTAAAAGTAAGAAGAAGGTCAGCTTCGAGTGGTTAGTTAAGGAAAGATAGGGTGCGGACCTCGTCGAGTAAGTCTATGTCGCGTAATTAATCGGGAAAGATCCTGATAAGGCCGATAGATCGCTTTATTACGGTATTACGCGATTGTCTAATTGAAGGTCGCGTGCTAATTTGGGGTAGAACTCCTTAAGTAGCCTGTCGATAGCTCCGTCGTCTGCTTCTTACGCGACCTCGAACGAGTATACTTATAATACGGTAAGGACTTATTAAGCGGCCCCTATCTTACTTTCTATAGCGACTCTAATAGAAGATAGAGAAGAGTATGCAGGATACTCTAGCCGTCGGAGTCGGTTAAGTGATAAGCTTACTACGATTAACTTGCTATTATCAGGCGCTAGGAGAAGTGAGAAAGCGTCTTTAATCGGAGACTCGGGTTTAGCTATGATTAATTCCCTGCTGCTAGAGGCTAGGAGTAGTATTAAGGCGTCTATAAGCGGAGACTCGGGTTTAGCTACGATTAATTCCCTGCTACCGGACGCTAGGAGTAGTATTAAGGCGTTTATAATCGGAGACTCGGGTTTAGCTATGATTAATTCCCTGCTGCCGGATACTAGGAGTAGTATTGAGGCAGCTTCAATCGTAGGCTCTGGTCTTACTACTATTAATTCCTTACTGCCGGACGCTAGGAGTAGTGTCGAGGTATCCTTAATCGAGGACTCAGGTTTCGCTACGATCAGGTCTCTCCTGCTAAGAGTAGGGAGTAACGTTAACGCAGGATTAGCTAGGGACTTGGGTTTCGCAATAATCGATACTCTACTACTAGTAGCGAGGAGTAGTAGTAAGGCGGTATTATTCGCGGACTACATCTCGACTCTTAAACGATTAGAACAACCGGTAGACTATAACCTTACGATCGCCTCGCTATTACTATCCCTAAACTCGGAATACTTTACTACCCGATAAACGTCGCGTTTCGATTCTTCGGGCTACGAGCGGGTAAAGTAGTAGCAATTAAGGAGAGATGAGTTAGAGAGTCCCTTAGATAGAAGGGGCCGCCGAGATTAGCGTACGTTCTATTAGGATAATAGAAGGGTAAAGGGAGGGGGTTCCCAGGAATAAATAAGTAAGGGCACGTTGATCGGAGATATCTCTCGGGGCGAGCTAATAGAATTATAGATATAAGGGAAGCTTCTATAGACTACGAGAGTGACCATAAGATAGTAGACTCTCTAGGCGAACCGATAGATATATTCGATAGACCTAGGATAGACTCCTCGTAAGATAGGCACGACCGGAATATACTAAACCTCCTTCGACGATACGATATATAAGAACAGTCCGAGGAGTACTACCGACTAGCGAATATTATCCGACGCTAAACCCAGGCGGGGATCTTAGGCTATATAGACTAACGATATAGCCGGGAGGAGATTAGCTATAATACTACTGCGGGGGATAATTATTACCCGCTAGATACTATATACGAGAATATCAGGGGGTTTCCGAGTAATGCGATTAGACTCGGATTTAATAGTCTTCGGGGGAACCAAGGGGTAGTAGCGAGGCAAGTCCTACCCTCAGCGGAAGTAATTAAGGAGCTTTTCACTAGTATTTAAGATAAGAGCTCCGGGGTAAAGAATATATACTTATACTTAGAGGAGCTAGCGTAGACGTTTCCTAGGACGAGTATAGATATCGATAGTATAATTACGTTTCCGGTTTCAGTAGGAGCGTTTCGGGGAGAGCTTTACTATTACCCGACTTTCCAGTTTACGCGTAGGATTATAAGCGATATAAAGATCGAACGAAGCATTTATTACAAGGATAATAAGGGAACTTTAAGAGTAGCGACTCTTTAGCTATAATAAATCCTACACGTATATATCAGCGAGATCTAAGGGATTTATAATTATATAGTCTATATATTCTTACCTCGTCTTTACAAGTCGGATATTCCCTTCAAGGGCCTGACGGAGGTCTAGATATAAGCCTTCATAAATAGCGTTATACTTAAGAGTATCTTCGACTATATCCCAAATATAGCTACTTAGTATATCCCACTAACTTAGCTAACGAGTCAGTTGAATACTACGGCAAAGACGAACGAAACCCGAATAGGAGCGCAGGATTCGATAGTAAGATAACACCGGACTTATACTATCTAGTCCTAATACCTCGAGGCGATCTAGATAATAGTATAAAGCTATACGCAGGAAGCCGATCTGCAGGATTTCTCCGATACCTTTCTTTATATAATAAGTAAGGGTTATAAGTTGCAATTCTAAGGCCAGGATTCGTTCCCTGCAGTCGTAGCTAAGTTCTACGATAAGCTCGATACTATCTTCGATTAGAGGTTCCTATAGCACGAAGAGCTATATATAGATATAGCGATAGAGATCTGCCTAAGCGCACCTATAGAGGGGATATCTAATCAAGGAGAGGCTCAGGTATACTTATAGAAACGATATTATTTAGAGAGGTTTCTCGAGAATATATACGTCGAGCCGGTCGAGGGGGTAATATAGTACTATAACGTCAAGTTCCTATACGAGGCGGTAAATATAATATATATTCCCGTAAAGAAGTCGTAGATCTATACCGCAGGCTTACGGTACTTGTAATACTATGCGGTAGAGAAAGAGATTGCGGATACTGGCACGATCTATCCCTTTTGGAATAAGAGTATATTAGAGCTCTGCCTCGACTAGACAACCTAGCACTTAGTAGTATCAGATAGGAAATAGGCAGGGAAGAAACGAGAGACTATCGAGGGGGCATATCGGAACTCGAAGAAGCGAGTACGTATTGCGTATCGTGATACTCGTAATCGGGCGTTAGCCCTACGCTTAGAGTATCGTGTTAAGAGTACGGTCCTCTTAGTTTATATAGATAAGTATCGGAGACAAGAGATAGATCGAGGGCGCAGGTTGCGGCTACTATAGTAGTCGAAGACACCCTCGTTTGCGTGGGCGATAGAAACCCCTAGGTTCTGCGATTATATACTAGGTAACATTTAAAAGCTATATACGCTATTCGAGGCGGTAGTAATAATAGCACCTAGTAATAGGATCGTTGAAGGCCGGAGTTATCTGCTATATGCCCTGCTTCAGTGCTTTCGCTACTTCTTCTCCCGTAGTACGTTAGAGATAGTACTAAGCCTCTAGTACTAAAAGTATACGTCGCAGAGGACTAGAAGGTAGCGATATAGTCTAGTGTTCGAGAGGACCTTATTATAAATAGGCTATAGCTAGTAGGGTTCGGTAGTGGACTGGAGGCGCCTCTAGGTTATAGAGGAGGTGAAACCTTACTTTGCGATAAAGTCTTCAGATATCCTGAGTTTTAATTGGAGGACGCGTAAGGTCTAACGGGTAGCTTGGGAGCTAGATAATATTCTTGAGGTTCTCCCTAAGGCGATAGAAAAGCCGAAGCTTAATGATATCTTGCAGCTACTTAGCTACTTATATTTCAGAAGGTATCGCTAAGAGGTCCTATAAGGTCTACTTAAGGAGGTATATCTAAGAAAGTCTAATATCAGGAGTAAGATTAAGGAGAATAAGATTCGCTTTTATAAGTCCGACCTAGCTAGTTACTTCGGGAGGTTGTATTTTACGTTAGAGAATAAGATAAGGGTAAAAAACCCAAGAGCTATTTTCGACTAGTTATAGTTAGCTAATAGGTTATAGAATTATACGCATTTCGAAGCGAAACAGTACCGGATAATATATAGCAAGGTAGATAGGGCGCTTCGCGCACATCTAACGATCTAAGACTAATAGAGGCAGGCGTTCTTTATGGATTTCTTTCGGTTCTATTTAGTGATACCTCTTCTAAACGGGAATAGAACGCTACTATCGACGGCAAAGTATATAGGGCAGCGTATTTAGTAGTCAGTAGTAGAGAGGAGAGGGGTTTTCGGGTAGGGGCGGCTAGAATATAATAAGATGGCGCCCCTACTATACCCTGAATCGCTCTCGATAACAAAGGAGCGAATACTAAGGTTTTTGAGGCCTTGAAGAGGGTTTCGGCATACTAGGATACTGAAAGAGGGCAGCGAGGCGTGCACTAGGAGTTGAGCGCCAGGGAAGTTAAGGGGGAAATATAGTTCTGATATCAGATAAGTCATACTAGATTTTCCTCTTACGATAGGGCTATTATGAGGCTCGTAGATACATTAGGGGGGAATAGATTTCCTCTAGCGATAGTACTATCGTGGGGCTCGTTATAATATTAGTAGGAGGTAGATTTTCCTTATAACAAGAGTACTATCTTAGGAATCGTTAATATATAAGTAGAAGGTGGATTCTCTTTATAACGAGAGTGCTATCATAGGACTCGTTAACATATTAGTAGAAAGTGGATTTTCCTCGTGACGATAGTACTACTATAAGGCTCATTGAAATATTAATAGAATATATGATTATAATAGGTATCTTATCATCGAATAGATATATATGAATCTATACTGCCTAGTCTAGTCTATAGCCTAAGTAACGATCTCTCTTATCTCGGCTATATATAAAGTGAAGACGCAGGGTACGCTAGGCGACAAGTAAGTGTGATATAATATATGAAATTATTAGCTCTAGTAGGCTATACTTCTGGAGGTATATAAGACCACGGGATAGTAAGTTAGACTTCTGCTACTTTAGCGAATACCGCGTCTTCTAGAAATCCTTCCCTTCTTTCCTCGTCTATTATAGCGTTTTCCTAGTGCTTCCTATTATTTATTATCCGGGTAGGTATATATATTTCGTCCTCTATGCCGCCGTCCGCTATCTCTATATCTGAGGCGTCCCCTATAGGTTCTAAAACCGACCTTATAATCTCCTTATCGGCCGACTCGTACTCCTATAAGGATACTATAGCTTCTAGCTCCTTTATTATCTCCTTGTCCGGCACCTCTTCTGACGCTCTATCCAGATCCCTACTAGCCTTTTCTCTAGGTATATTACTATCGCTGAGCTATAGAGCATTAAGAGTAGCTGTAAGAAAGTATCTGCCGATTAACTTCTCTAACTTCTCCCCTAAGGCCCTAAGCTTGGGATCGAGACGAAGCTTACGTAACTTAGTAGTACGTAAGATCTGGTAGGCTTTACCACGTAGATAAGAATCTCTATACTTATAAAGCGCTTTGAGGTTGAAGTACTAATGCTTCAAGACGCTATCGAGTTCGCGCTAAGCCTCTTCGTCTATATCGCTGTCTAAATAACCTATATATATGATTATAAGACCTATAGTAGCGCACAAGATACCATCCCAGGTAGTAAACGCCCTGCCGAAGAGGAGGCCGGTATAAATAGTAAATATAGTATAAATAACGCCGGGGGGGAGGAATAAGGCATATTCCGAAGTTTAGCGAAGAATAACCAGGTTTTCTAATTCGGCGGCGATAAGAGCGAGAGGGGCGGATGGATAGCAGAGTAAGGTAGCGATATTTATTTCAATAGGGGGCGCAAGGAGCTATAGCTTCTTATACTCACCGGAAAGTACGATAAGCTTAGTAAATATAGTATCGATATAGAAGGCTATGATCTAGTTAGTAAATCTAATATAAGCGGTATAGGAGATTATATCCTAGCTAGTGATATGGCGTCCGAGGCGAGGGGGAAGGGTGAAGCTAAACTTAGCGTTCCGTAATAGTATATCGATGAGGGCAGATATAGGAGCGCTAGTCTCGACTGGTTAAGACATGAGCTTCAGCATATAGCGGTTAATATCGCGGAATAGCCGGAGGTCCTTGCTCTAGCTTCTATCCTTATTTTCGAAGAGCACGGTAATATCCTCCTCACTCTCTATTGAATCTATGATCTAGTCCCAGAGTGCACTATATATAAGTTCCTGGCCCTTAAGGCATAAGGCCTTAGTGAACATCTTCGGGGTGCCTATATTCTAAGACATTTTAGTATATAGGATTCCGTTAGATGCGATTCCGGCGTTTATAAAAGTAGTATTATAGATATTCTTTCGCGCGGATAGATATAAATTAAATAAGGTAGTAAAGGCGGACGGGAGGAGTTCCCTAGTAAGATTAGTAATATCGCGAGGGTTATAGGAAAGCTTACTATCGCTACTTAAGAGCTCGGGATTTCTGCTGAGCCTCGTAGTTACGGCGCTTCGATTCTTTGTCTAAAGCTATTAGTCTCTTATATATAGAGGCCCTGCGCGATACTATAGAAAGTTATTTGCGTTTTGAAATTGGATTTAGACGTGCAGTAGGATATTAATAGCCTTTCGCTGCCCGGGCGTGATATAATAGGAGGTCGACTATAGTAGTTATTTTATGTTTCGGAATAGGATTTGCGAAAGGAATATTAGATAGAAGGTTTAGGTATATTAGTATGCTAAAATAATAAGCGCCCTGTCGCGCGCGAGCTATCCTACGATAGCGAACAGGGTATATATAGCTGTAAAACGCGCTTACAGGAGATATAAAGTATACGGACTATAACACGCTGCTGAAACTAAAATAATATAACTAAGGCGGGATCTAAGAGGTAGTAGGTATAGTAGATAGAGGAATAGTCAAGATAAACGTAAACTTGCGCTTTATATAAGCGAAGGTAATACGGATATTAGATATAATAAAAGATCGACATTATAGTAGCACGGAGACAGATACGTTAAGAGAAGGTATTCACTAGACTTAATTGCTAGCTAGTCTATCACGAGGTCTATTCTAAGTAGGTTCGCCTATATCGATATTCTCGATAACTTCCCCTGGGTAAGTGTTAGACCCTATCTATAAGATACTCTATAGTAATAAGTTCTTAATAGAACTCTTAGGTTTCGGTAAGAGTATTCCTAGGGGGGCGGATAGCTCCTTCGATAAGGGTATAGAGGTCATAGGCGAAGGTTAGGAGAGAGGGGCCGGAAGTAACGTTATCTATAATACGGTGATTAGAGGTGCGAGGGGCGGTACGGAACTACTAGGAGGAAAGGGTACTACTAGTAATTAGAGGAAGTGGAGAAATAAAGACCGATTACTTATAAGTAGGAGCGGGAGTAGGTTAGAAGGTATCGTGAATAGGTAGCGGATCAGTTACTATACTAGTTAGGATATTTCATAAGATATAGATGGAGGTGCTTTACGTACCTAAAAACGTAATATAGTAGAGCGTAAGGGCATCGGAAGAGAAGTAGAGATAGATAGCAGCAGCTGCGAACTGGTTCGAATTAGCCTTGGAAAATCACGACTAGAGAGAGTCTTGACTTCACGACGAAGTTCTTCTAAAGAGAGCTTAAAACCTATCTTAAATAGCGCTTTTAGGCGATAGAATAGGTGCCGAAGCGTAAACGATAGACAAGGAAGAGTATTTATCTTAGGAATTCGGTCGAGGGCTAAGTATTCCTAGTAGTAATATAGAATATAGCGTGACGTTACTGTGGTAATAGCGCGCTAGCGTGTTTTAATATATCTATATACTAAAATATCCTGAGTTGTATATCGTACGGCAGATCTTCTGGAGATAGTAAATATTAACTAAGATACTAATATAACGCCGGCATAAGGATATAACGAGCTATATGATTACGTAGACTATACCCTACTTAGTCGGACTACAGAGCGAATTAGCATAGGAGATTCCTGCCCCTGATATAATTTATAT
Source organism: Rhynchosporium graminicola (assembly GCA_900074885.1). Classification (NCBI taxonomy): domain Eukaryota; kingdom Fungi; phylum Ascomycota; class Leotiomycetes; order Helotiales; family Ploettnerulaceae; genus Rhynchosporium; species Rhynchosporium graminicola. Next base: position 8,767 of record FJUW01000121.1, read on the forward strand.
ATTTAATAGTAAGAAGAGGAAAGGGCTAGGCGAATGAGGTCGCGGGAAAGAGGTATATTGCTTTACTCTAGAATAGCATTCGATACTTATTCGTATAATACTATAGCTTCAAGGGAGTTTAGTACGCGTATAATAGAGGCTTTCAATTCGACTTTACCCGCTAATCCGGGCTCGATATCTGCAATAATCCTATAGCTCGTATATATATATCCGGATGACACCCTCGATAAGGTATTTATCTTATTTCCGCTTCTGCTATTAGAGATCCGCCGTGAGATCTAGAAGTACGCGATAGCTTTCCAGATTAATATAGTCCGAGTGCATTCCGCTAGTATCAGTTCTACTCTCGATACCTCCTTGCTACGATTTATCGTGCTTTAAAGGCCGATCCTCCTTACGCTCTATATAGATAGTCGATTAGCATACCTCGAGGTATATAAGCACACCTAGGAGATATAGTATAGTATATATTTTCAGATAGATATAGATATATTAGGCTTAATCTTAAGGTCCTGCGGGAAGTATATGGAGATATTGCGAATAATAAAGACTAGATTAGCTATAGGACTTAGGCGCTTAGAGATCCAATTTCGTATTTACTTTACTTATAAGAATAGTAAGATAGGTAAAGGATATAACTAGGAACTAGATAAGGGCGGATTTTTAAAGACCTTAACTGCGTTTAGGAACCTAGTAGCTTTACATTTTATTATAATTAATAAGGAGAGATCAGTCTGGGCTCGAAGTAAGAGACGTACGAAAGAGGCAGTAGAGAAAGCGTGGAAAGGGGAGTTTAGGAGAAGAGTAAAACCTCCTAGGGTATTTCGAATATTAATATCTCTTCGCTTAGCGGAGGAGTATACGTATATCTCTAGACTAGCAACCTACTGAGCGCGGGTATTATAGCGAAGGGTAGATAGATAATTAGAGCGAAAGAGAGGTTTACTATAGTTCTTAAGGCGAAAATGATCCTGCTTAGCCTACGATAGAGGTAAGGAGTCTGCACTATCCTCTTTATACGATTCTTAGCTTATAAAGTAAAGCAATAGCTAGCTGCCTTGTTTCAGATAATAAGTCTAGAGTAAAAGTTACTTATAGAGGAATTATAAAGTATATTTTTATCACGTATAAAGAATCTTGCCTATAGAGATAAGACTTCTTCTATAGTTTTTAATCTTATAAGGATAATAGATAATATAGACCTATTTAGATAAGTAAGGGATATAGGCCTAAAGCTAAGGGTAGGTATCCTCAGATAACTTGAGAAGCTTATAGTAAGCTGATATAGGGATATAGATAATTAGAGGTTATCTATAGATTAGAGTAGTAGTAGTAGCTATCGGTAGTATAAATGTAGATAGGGTTCTTAGTATAGAGGAATATTAATAGCTTAACCGTGGAAGGGGGGCGAGAAAGAAGCGTTATAGGGATAATTTTCGAGATTTTTAATACTCGAATATTTTAAGATAAAAGAAAGATTAGGATTTTAATTATATAGAGTTAAAAGTAGATTATTAAGAGGTTTAGGGGTATATAGCTGAGAATTATCCTTACAGGTAATAGAGAGTAGTTAATATTAGC
>FJUW01000120.1:0-11272 GCA_900074885.1 Rhynchosporium graminicola
GTAGATATATAAGGTCGATTATTAATCTCTTCTCTCTTATAGTATTAAGTCGTACTACGTAGTTATATAAAGATTTAGAATTAGTAACTATAATTAAAAGTAGTACTATGATCTTTATGATCTACTTAATAGTAGTCTTAATAGCCCCGGCTATATTAAAACCTTCTGATATAGCGTATAGTTTAGAGGCTAGTATAGATCTAGTAACTCTCTTATAGTAGACCGAAGACTAGTAAATAATATTTACCTTATTATACTTATCTATAAGTACGCAGATATAGCTAATTTAAGAGTAGAAGTCTTTTAAATTAGCAAATGAACTATCGGTAAATATAACGAGTTTAAGAGACTTCTTATCTAATTTAATATATCAGAGACCTTTACTATAGTTAAGCTTTTACTATAAGATTCTCTTATTCAAGAGCTTAAAGTCTTTCTCTATCGGATTTATAGTTTAAGCAGTAAAAGAGACATTAAACGATACTTCCGGCTAAGAAATAGTTACTAGGTATAAACCTCTAGCTCTCTAGGCGGCAAATTACTCGATTTAGGTAAGACCTTATCGTATACCTCCACGGGAGTTAGTAAGATTAACTAGTTCCTTCTTAATTATTCTCAACGTCTTATCGTACGATTATTAAGACAGTCGAATAGAGCCGTTAGTTTCTAAGGTAATATAACCTCTATTAAAGTTAATTAGGTATAAAGTAGTTAACTATTCTCTCTCGTTCGACTTGAATCCGGCTTTCTATAGCTCTCTCTCTTCTATATCTATAAAGGTCTTATTACTAACGAAGAAGGTGTCGTTAATCTGAAGACTAAGAGCTCCTGTACTAGCTTCACCTGAAATAGATAATAAACACGTATCGAACGTCGATAGTACTATATAGAGCTTCTTAACCTTATATCTATAGTATATACCGAACTAATAGTTCGCTGATTCTAATATACTGTATATAGGCCTAACGCACCGTAAAAACTAATATAGCTAAGCCAGAATCTCCTTTAGAGGGCGCACGAAGAAGTCACGTATTAGGTATAATATAGACTGAGTATAAGCTTATATAATATTACGGCTATATACTTTAAACTCAGGGTATATAACTACGTATACTAGTAGTAGTCGTTAGCTAACTCGTTGAATAGTTAGTAATATAATAAGTACTTAGTTCTTTCTAGAGTTATTATACGCTTATATAACTAGTCTAGACTTCTCGTAGGCTTTCTATATACTTTTAAATTTTATCTAGTCGATGAATTTAGCGTTAAAGACTTTAGCTCTAGCTAGTAATTTATCTTTATAGACTAATTTAAAGATCCCTATAGCGATTAAACCGTTAATCTCCTTACGTCTTAACGTAGCGTATTAAGGTTCTACTACTAGGAAACTAATAAATAATTCATCTATATAATTTAAGTAAACTTTAACGTTATTATCTCTGAATCGAATTAGCTTTCGTCGATCTCGATAAGGTTACTTCTTTAGTACTAGTATAAGTCGATTTAACTTAGTAGTACTAAGTGATAGTACTCCTAGGAGTAAGACAGGAGGTAGTAAGAGTATAATTTCAGATATAATACTCTCTGGTTCATTAGAATCGATATCTTCTTCGTACTATAGTTTAATCGATATAAAGCGAAAGGTTATTAGTCCGCTATCGATTTCTATTACGTAGTTCTCTCTATCTATAGAAATAAGTAGCTAAGGTCTATCTTAGAAGCTTTTCTCTCTCTAAACTAGTACTAGAGAGTTTAATAGAAAGTCTCTTACTACTATAGAACTAGGTCTATTTCGAGTATTCAGGGTATTATTAACTTACTGACGACTCTATAGTTTGCGAATCTCTTCTATAGCCTTATAAAGTATAGTAGCTCGTTAGGAGACTAATAGCGAAAGTGCGTCTATCTCTACTATTCTAGGATATACTCTAAATATTAGTAAAATAGGTATAATTCTACTAGATCTAGAAATATAATTAATTACGTGGAATGCTATCTATAGTGCTATATCTTAACTAAGGTGCGGTAATTCCTTACGAATTATTATATAAGCTCTCTTCAGAGGGCTATAGTATCTCTCTACTTTACTAATAGAGTAGTGAGCCTCTATAGGTATAACTTTGACTATAGAACCCTCTGTCTTAGTACTTTATACGAATTCTTTTAATTTAAATTATATACTTACGTTTATAATAATAAAATCCGGTAGTCTAAGGTAGGTATCTATCTATACTTACTTAAATCAGTTCTATACGTATTCTGCAGATATATTAGTAAGAAAACCTCTATTCTGAAAGGTAGTACCTTAGTCGACTATATATAAGACTTGCCGACTATCTAGTTATATGATATCGATTACTACTTCGTAATTAAAGTATATATTATTAGTATTATAGAGCTTAAACTTAAATCTACTTAGCGATCTTCCGTATAGCTAGCAGTGCTTATAGAGCTTAGTAAGCTCCTTTAGTACCCCTGAGTTATACTCGTAACTAGCCTATTATAGTAAATCTTCTAGCTTTCTTACTAAGGGGTATCCGAATCGGTAGTAAAGTCGACGTAAATCCGTCTCTATAAGTACTCTTATATTCGACTAGAAGCACTCCGTAATATACGTCTTAAGTAACTCCTTCTAGAGTAAGAAGAGGTGGCTGAATCTCTATATAACTAGTATATCTCCTTATAGCGTAATAAGTATATTACGAAGATTATCTAATATAACTCTAAGCTTATCTATATCGTCTAAATAAAGTAGAAACGGGGTATTTATAGCTATAACCTTAAATTAGATCTTTCTAATTAGAGAAGGTATAATTATTATACTAATAGAAGTAGCTTTACTAATACCGAATTTGATATTTATTCTACGGGAAGGCAAGAGTTCAGCCTTATATAGAGCCTTATAGGCTTTATATTAACCTTTGCCTACTATAGATACTTTTACTACTCTAGTATCGATTATAATTCTATGAAAAACTGACGAATTATATCGGGGGCTGCTTATTATCATCTCTGCGGTTAAGTTCTCTTCCGTAGCTTCTTCGGTAGTATCTAATAAGTATTTAAAAGCCGTATTTACTAGGGTTTCTATTATTAGCTATGCGGCTACTACTGAGATAGGTCCTATAGAAGTCATAAATAGAGCTTCTAGCTGAGCGTCGGAATCGTAGTCTGTATTACTCCCGGCTTCGTATGAGGTAAAGGTAGTAGCTATATACTTATCTTCTATACTCTTATACTCTGCGACGTATTATCTATATACCTTCTTAAAGACTCTTTCAAAGTTGCCTTTAAACTTAGAAGAGTTCTTCGCCTTAAACTTCTCCTTAGCCTTCTCTCTTTCTTCTATTATATAGTCGAAGGATATATGATCTATAGTATTATATACCTAGTACTTCTTAGCGTTACCTTCTTTATCTAGCGTATTTATCTTCTTCTCTCCTTATATTCTGAATCGCTCTTTACTATCTCCCTTCTCTCTATATACTTATCTTTTATCGGAATCGCTTCGGAATTTTCGATTAGTATAGAAGGTAGTACTAGTTATAGGGTATACGTGCTTATAGTTAATAATAGAAGTTCTAATAGAAGTAATTATCTTTTTAGTAGAAGTTATAAGTTAAGCTAGAGTAATTTAGTAAGCTTCCGAGCTTTAGTAAGTAGTAATAATCTTATTTATAACGAACTTCTTATAGCGTAATTTAAAAAGTATACTATAACATAGCTCTCTAATCTACGTAGAGAGTATATTAAAGTATTCTGAAGTCGTCTTTCTAAGGTTCTTCTCCTTAATCGATTTAAAGGTAAGAAGGTTCTATATAGTTAGTAAAGATCTACTAAACTCCTCGCTCTTAAACTAATCTATTATATTCTTTAGTATAATATCGAATTTAATAATAAGGGAGGTTCTAAGGATACTATTCAGACTATAATAGTAGTATTAGAGAGTAGCGCCTTTTAGTATTAATAGAAACGCCTTACTATACTCCTCCGGTAGAATCTCGGCTCTTAAGTAGGCGTCGTAGAATATTCTGACCTTATTACTAAAGCTATCTCTATCTCCCTTGAATTTTATCTCTTCTAGAAATATATAAGAGAAGCTAGCGATCTCCTTTCTATACGACTTCTCTTTCTCCTTCCGTACTATATTATAGTACTCTCCCTCTTCTCCTCTAGCTCCTTAGTAGCTATCTTCTCCTTCTCCTCCTCCTTCTCCTCCTCCTCCTCCTCCTTAGGAGCCTTCTTCTCCTTAGTAGCTTCCTCCTCCTCTAGCTCCTTCTCCTCTACTCCCCGTATTCTTCGGTATACGCTTTCTATAGTATTACTACTCTTCTTTATTCTAGTCAGAGGAGGTCTCTTTATATTACTATACTTCTTCAGTAGAATCTCGGTCTTATTATAGAGGTTTATAGTATTCTTTATTAAAGTCGAATTCGCTAATAGGAGGTAAGCCGAGTATAGTATAGCGTCTTTAATATAGTCTATAGAACTCCTTCTTTAATCTCTTATACTTTAACTCGTCTTATTAAGTAGCTATATCGTTTATTATCTTCTTCTCTCTCTTATCTCGCTATTACTATGCAGATATCTGCTTCTCTAGTACTAGTAGGTTTAATACTATATACTATAGCTATATAGAGAGTATCTTCTCTCTTACTATACTCTCTAGTTCCTTTAAGGTCTAACTACTACGTATAGTATCCTATAGAGTATATAGAAGTTTATATAGCTCTTGCGCAGGTTCGTCGCCTTCTTCGATAAATATACCTTTAGTACGTAAGGTGAATATGAGGTTATTATTTAACGATTTCTTAATAGATTTAAAAGAGTCTATTATCTAACTTTCGTATATCTTCTTAAATAAGGAGTATAAGAGTCTATCTATATAGTTAGAGCTCTTAATTTATTTAATAAGACCTTCTCCCTATTTCCGTATAGTCTCCGGGTCTAGTAAGTCCTTGCCGGAGTTCGCAGGTATATCGAAAGTACTAACCTCAGGGGTATTATTATCTCTTACTATATTAAAAGTCTGATTTATATAAGTGTTTTAGTGCTATTCCGAGGTTATTTAGAATAGTAGTTATAGAGTTATTCTTAAGTATTATATAGTAGTGGAAAGCGCTAGCGTAGCGCGTTCAAGTTTTGATTTCGAGTTTTCGGCGTAACTTAAAAGCGCGTTCTTTAAAGTCGAGTTGCGGTAGTAATCGAAGTATATAGAAGATAAGTACGTAAGTAAGTATATAGAAAGTAATAATAGTATAATATACTAGAATTCGAATCCTTTGACTGTATCGTAGGTAGAATCCAGGTAAATTATCTTAGTAATTCAAGTTAAATAGTATAGAAAAGACTATATCTTCTCTAGTACTTAAGCTATTACTATAGTAGATATCTCTACTCTTTAAGATTTACTAGCGCGCTCTTTTTAGTAGTCGGAATTCTTAGAATCTAAGAATTTAACTACTTTCAAAGAGTGAAATAATCTATACGTCTATTAATTAATATTAGTATTACTCTATCGTAGTACGTATAATCAAGTAGTCTACGTGAGCTAAAGTATAGTGATAATAGTAGTAGTATTATCTGTTATATCGTAGCTATCTTTCCTAGGTAGTCGAGACTCCGTAAGGGAGATATATCTGGCCGGCTAAACCCCGGTGCAGATACTCGACTAACACGTGACTATGGACTAATATATGGACTAATAATAAGGTATTAATATTCTCTAGTATAAGAGATATTTAAAGTAAGGAAAGATATAATAGTTTAAGTTCAGAGGTAAAGTAGGAGGGGTCGCGTTAGGTCCCCCTAGAACCGGAGGAGTCTTTAGTTTATTAGTTAGGAGCTATTATAGTAGCTTAAAAAAGGATATATTAGAGCTATTTCAGTAGTAATATATAAAAGTTAAAGTTCCGGGGTATTTATTATACTTTCTTTAAAATCTGTCTATAATTCCTTTATACTAAGAGGGTTATCAAAGGAGTATTAGCGAAGACCTTCTCTATTATACTATTTATAATAAGCTAAATTAAACCCTAATTTATAGCTATCCGAGAGATCTCTAGTATCTTAGCTATATATAAGTAGTTATCGAATAACTAACTTAGTAGTAAGATATTATAGTAAGCTATCTCCGGCTATCTTAATATTTTTATTTAATATAATAATATAAAACTCGAGGCGGTATATAAGTAAGAATAAATAAGTAGGGAGGCTAAGAGCGATCTTATATAGTCTATTATGAAAGAAATAAAAAAATAAGGAAGGAAGAAGAAGAGAGATAGAGTATAAAGCACCTTATATATATATACTAGTATTAGTCCGATACTATACTAAGTCGGATACTAGTTATACCGGGATACCTATGAACTTGGGCCCTAGTATCTATCCTTCTTCTCATATGATATTCAGGTGAGCTATCGTTATACTAGAAGAGGAGGGATATACTTACTAATCGATTAAGAAGACTGCTAGAGAGGTAGTAGATAATACTATTAATTCAAGGGGTATTTCCAGCCTAAGAAGAGATTATACTTACTGGTACGCTACGTATAGAGCTAATAGTAATCCGACTAAGGTAGATATTAGTAATTTAGCTGATTTCGACTATATTATTAAACAAGTTTTAAACTAGGGAGCTAAAGGTAAGGAGAAGATACTTAGACTCTAGATTTACTTTAGTATTATCTTAACTCCTTAGAGTATAGTTCGATCTCTATAGAAAGATCTAGTACTAGTAAAGCCTCTAATTATTACTATTCTAAAGCGTATATATAGAGATCTGAGAGAGGAGAAAGAGGAAGTGCTAAAGCCTAAGAAACCTCGTATAGCGATAGTATAGTTAATAGAGAAGGAGAAACTAAGCTATTAAGCTGAAAAAGGAACCTTTAAGGAGCTCTTAACCTTAATTNTAAGTACTATAGGCTTATAAAGTTAGCTCTTATAGTTTAACTACTCGCTTTTGCTAGGTAAATAATAATAAGCACTATTACCTTTCAGGAGCTGATTTGACTTACTAGGGCTATAATATTAAAGAAGGAGTTATTATAATTAATAAGCTTTCTATACTTTATAGAGAAGACTTATTAAGAGAGCTTACTAGGCGTCGAGAGGCAGAAGAAGTAAAGGAGAGAAGAGGGAGGAAGTAGAAGAAGAGAGAGTCTTATTATGATTTATCTTTATTACTAGAACGTCGAATAGGAGCCTAATACCTTCTGCAGACGCCTTATTAGCCTCTAAATAGCTTCCTATATTAGTACCCTATAATATAACCTCCTTAACCTCCTCTAGTATAGTCTCCTTATACTCCTAGCCTATAGGGCTATTTTCGACCTCTGATATACCCTTAACTTAATATACCTCCTCTAGACTATGAATATCGATTGCCTAAACCTTAATTACCTCTAAATCGACTATAGAAGAGAGCTAGGAGTAAGTTTCTATCGATAGCAGATCTACGAGAGTCGAGCCTACTGCGTAGTAGTAGTAATTCTGAGGAGGTATTATTTACGCTGAAAACGTTTCTTTATAAGCTCTTACTATCCCCTAAAGCTTCTATAGCTTTGTAATTCGACTTCGCTATTAAGATATTTATAGAGTAAGAGTATAATATAGCTATAATATTAGAGACGACGATTAGAGAGGGAATAGAGCTTGGAATGAAAGCTGGAGTCTTAAAGGTTATAAAGATGAATTTGAAGGTATTTAAGAAGTAGTATAATTAGTAAGAAGTATAATAAACTATAGAAGAGGAGGAGGAGGAGGAGGAAGAGGAGGAGGAGGAGGAGGAGGAGGAGGAGGAGTAGAGATGTAATGGGCACGTGATAGTCGGTTGTATATGTACGGTGTTAGGCATATTCAGCATGCGCTGAATATTATGATCTTTTGGTCCAGATGGCGTAGTTGGTGTGAGCCTAACCTCAACCCCGTTACAAGAGAGCAAATTTCTAGTAATTATAGCTATTTATATGCCTTCTTCTTCTTCTTCTTCTTTAAGACCTTAGTACCTATAATAGCGAAAATATGCTTTTGCTCTATATTGAGCTTTAGCTCTAATTCTAACTATACGTATAGCTAGTATTAAGAAGCTTTTAAACTCCTCCTAAGTATACTGTTTCTACCTCTAATTCCTTCTAATATATGCCTTTAGATCTGCGAAACTCTCTTTAATTAGGTTGAAAAAGGGGTAATATAATAGGAGATATTTAAGCTGAAGACTGAAAGTAGCGTATAAGATAGCGACTTTAGGAGCTCTATAGATAGAGGCGTTATCTATAATAATAACTCTGATTCTAAGCTTAATATACTCCGGTAAGATACTCTTTTTAAGCTATTTAGTGAAGATCTCTATAGTAATAGAGCCTTAGAAGATTAAAAGCTGATAATACCCCCTTATAGAGTATACTAGTAATATTAACTACCTTATCGACCTTTTCAGAACTCTCGATGCCTCTACTAGAGCTCCTCTTAGAGCCTAACCTCTTCTTCTTTCTGCTATATATTCGTTATAAGTAGATTCATCGATAAAGTAAAGGTAGTATAACGATAGCTCACCTGAATATTATATGAGAAGAAGGATAGATAATAGGGCCTAAGTTCATAAGTATCCCGGCAGAACTAGTATCCGACCTAGTATAGTATTAGACTAGTACTAGTATATATATATAAGGTGCTTTATACTCTATCTCTCTTCTTCTTCTTTCCTTATCTTTTTGTTTCCTTTATAGTAGACTATATAAGATCGCTCTTAGTTTCTCTACTTATTTATTCTTACTTATATATTACCTTAAGTCTTATATTATTATATTAAATAAAAAGATTAAGATAGCTAGAGATAGCTTACTATAATATCTTACTACTAAGTTAGTTATTCGATAACTACTTATATATAGCTAAGATACTAGAGATCTCTCGGATAACTATAAATTAGGGTTTAATTTAGCTTATCGTAAATAGTATAATAGAGGAGGTCTTCGCTAATACTCCTTTAATAACCTCTTTAGTATAAAGGAATTATAGATAGATTTTAAAGAAAATATAATAAATACCCCGGAACTTTAACTTTTATATATCGCTACTGAAATAGCTTTAATATACTTCTTTTTAAGCTATTATTATAGCTTTTAACTAATAAACTAGAGACCTCTCTAGTTCTAAGGGAACTCGACGCGATCCCCCCTGCTCTACCTCTAAACCTAATCTATTATACTCTTCCTTACTCTAAACGTCTCTTACTCTAGAGAATATTAATACTTTATTAAAGAAGTACTAACTAAGAGGGAAAGGAAAATAAAAGCGAAATTCACTAGGAGTATAATCGCTAAGTACTCTTATTACTATAAGTAACTCGAACCTGATCTATTCCCTCTTATAATAATTAGCAGACTAAGAGAAGAAGAATAACTCTCTAGAAGATACTATAGATAAACTAATCTCTGCATAAGATAGGTTCCTTATAAGGGTCTCTCGCTTATCTTCGACTCTCCTATTAGAACTAATATTATAATCTCTATATATTCTAGAGTTTAATAAGCTAATAAACTCTATTCCGATATATAATACTAAGAAAGAAGATACTATTCCTAATAAACTATCTCTCTCTCCTAGCGCTGAATTAGTAGAGTTACGCCTTAAGAAGTCTTATCTTACTAAGAAGATCCTACCCTTAGATAATAGATCGGATCTTACTTTCCTCTAATAGAGAGTATCGATACGAGACTAGCTAGTTATAAACGCTAACTATTACCTTACGGACTTCTCCCGGCGCGTTCTCGTATAAGGACTAGTTACTAGATTAGCTAAGGAGTATCTTACGCCTTAGTACTTTACTAATAAGTTTAAAACTAGTAATAAAATAATCTTCTTATTAGAGGAGAACTTTCTTACTAGTTTAGAGGAAGATAACTATTATAACGCTTTCTACTACTTAGAAATATAATAACTTAGCTATATACGCGAGACTTTCGCTAAGTTTCGTAGTCGATTTCAAAGTGTTATTATTATGACGATAGCTCACCTGAATATCATATGAGAAGAAGGATAGATACTAGGGCCCAAGTTCACAGGTATCCCGGCAGAACTAGTATCCGACTCGGTATAGTATCGGGCTAGTATTAGTATATATATATAAGGTGCCTTATACTCTATCTCTCTTCTTCTTCTTTCCTTATCTTTTTGTTTCCTTTATAGTAGACTATATAAGATCGCTCTTAGCCTCTTTACTCGTTTATTCTTACTTATATACTGCCTTAAGTCTTATATTATTATATTAAATAAAAAGATTAAGATAGCTAGAGATAGCTTACTATAATATCTTACTACTAAGTTAGTTATTCGATAACTACTTATATATAGCTAAGATACTAGAGATCTCTCGGATAACTATAAATCAGGGTTTAATTTAGCTTATTATAAATAGTATAATAGAGGAAGTCTTTACTAACGCTCCTTTAATAACCCTCTTAGTATAAAGGAATTATAGATAGATTTTAAAGAAAGTATAATAAATACTCCGGAACTTTAATCTCTATATATCGCTACTAAATAGCCCTGATATACCCCTTTTTAAGCTACTATTATAGCTCTTAACTAATAAACTAGAGACCTCTCTAGTTCTAGAGGAACCTAACGCGATCTCCCCTGCTCTACCTCTAAACCTAATTCGTTATACCTTTCCTTACCCTAAATATCTCCTACTCTAAAGAACTTTAATACCTTATTAAGGAAGTACTAACTAAGAGAGAAAGGAAAATAAAAGCGAAATTCACTAGGAGTATAATCGCTAAGTACTCCTATTACTATAAGTAACTCGAACCTGATCTATTCCCTCTTATAACGATTAGCTAACTAGGAGGAAAAGAATAACTCTCTAGAAGATACTATAAATAGACTGATCTCCGTATAAGATAAGTTCCTTATAGAAGTCTCTCGCTTATCTTCGACTCTCTTACTAGAACTAATACTATAATCTCCGCGTATAGCAGAGTTTAATAACCTAATAAACTCTATTCCGATACGTAGCACTAAGAGAGAGGATATTATTCCTAATAAACTATCTCTCTCTCCCGGCGCCGAATCGGTAAAATCACGCCCTAGGAAGTCTTATCTTACTAAGAAGATCCTACCCCTAGATAATAGATCGGACTCTACTTTCCTCTAATAGAGAGTATCGATACGAGACCGGCTAGCTATAAATACCGATTACTACTCTACGGACTTCTCCCGGCGCGTTCTTATTTAGGAGCTAGTTACTAGATTAGCTAAGGAGTATCTT
>FJUW01000119.1:0-11488 GCA_900074885.1 Rhynchosporium graminicola
ATAGTTCTTCTAGAATAATTTTATAATTATATAAGCGATATAGTAGAAGAATATTAGAATCCTACTTAGAAAAAGCTTCCTTAAGAGTATAGTATTATTCTGATAGCTTTTCGGCTATAAGTCATTCGGTATCAGGATCCTTAGGAGAATTACTATTTAGATAGTCTTATATAAAGTAGTTTATCTTATAGATACTAGTAAAGAATAATTCGGAGCTTTTATATTTTATATTAAAATAAAAAGCTATAGTACTAATTTAGTAAATCAGAACTAGTTTCTAGATCCTTAGAGGTTAAGAGGAGTACTTATAGTAGAGTTTTAGTATAAGTACCTTTCTCGATGAATTCGGAGCGGGAAAGGGTTCGGATTCCTTAGCGATAAGCGGAAATAAGTTAAATAGTAAAGACGATATATTAATATACTATATTATTACTATTTAGTATAATTACTATTAGTCTAGCTAGTTTATAGCTAAGTCCCGCGTATTAATATCGATTTAGTAAGATCGATTAATATTAGGTTTATAAGGTAGTAGAGTTATAATTATCTCCTTATCGTATTATAAAGTAGCTAGATAGCGTTCCGGCTATAGAAGCTTATAGTAAAGTATATCTAGCTTAACCTGAAATCGTTATATCTATTTAATACTAATAATTATATCTTATTATCCTAAATCGAGGAGAATAAAAGGGTAGTTATAAATACGCTTATTATTAATAGAAAGATATAAATATATAAAATAGATAATATAAGTTCTAATAGATTATTAGAACTTACGTATTAGAATAGAATAAGGTAGTAGCTCGATTTTAATACTAAAGGCTCCTGATAGTCGTCCGGTAAGAGTACGATTAATAAACAGATAACTATTCGCTCTAGTATTAATTAAGTTACTTATAGAAACTCCTAGCTTATTTATACTAATTATAATCAGGTATATAAATTACTTACCTCTTATTAGGGAGTTAAGGTCTAGATTAGAGAGATTATATTTATATAGACTTAAGAAGGAGTTTTTACTTAAGTCTTATTATTTCCCTTTAGTATTAGTCTAGATTCGGAGGGTATATCTTCTATTACTTCCTTAGTTACTTAATCTTCTTCCGGAAATTCGTCGATTAATTATACTTTAGGCGAGTTAGAGTAGTCTAGCTTAATATAACCGAGCTATCTATAACTATAATACCTAAGGAGTTCTCCGGTCGAGGTAGTAAGGCGTTTTAACGCAGAGGAAGTACTAGACTATACTAGGGTAGAGGTACGTACGTATAGTACAGGAGTAGTTTATCGAGGGGCTAAGCTTAAGGACTAGTAAGAAGTAGAACTAGTAGAGGTTATAGTAATAATAGTAAGCTTATAATACTATACTAGAGTAGTAGCTTTCTCGGGATAAGTACGTTCTGAGTTATAGCGATATTTAGTATTAAAAGAAAGTAAAGATCTAACTATAGAAGCGTAGTTCTTATTCTATATTAGTTTAATAATAAGAGTTAAAGTATATAAGGATAATATAATCTTATCTTATATATAGAAGAACTACTCTTTCTTCTTAACTTTACTTTAGATAGTAGCGCTTTGAAATCGACTACGAAACTCGGCGAAAGTCTCGCGTATATAGCTAGGTTATTATATTTCTAAGTAATAGAAAGCGTTATAGTAGTTATCTTCTTCTAAACTAATAAGGAAGTTCTCTTCTAATAAGGAGATTATTTCCTCGCTAGTCTTAAACTCGTTAGTAAGGTACTAAGGCGTAAAATACTCTTTAGCTAATCTAGTAACTAGTCCCTATACGAGAACGCGCTAAGAGAAGTCTATAGGGTAATAGTTAGCGTTTATAGCTAGCTAGTCTCGTATTAATACTCTCTATTAGAGGAAAGTAAAGTCTGACTTATTATCTAGAGGTAGGATCTTCTTAGTAAGATAAGACTTCCTAGAGCGTAACTCTATCGATTCGGCGCTAAGAGAGGAAGATAGTTTATTAGGAATAATATCCTCTCTCTTAGTATTACGTATTAGAATAGAGTTTATTAGCTTATTAAACTCCGCTATACGCGGAGATTATAGTATTAGTTCTAATAAGAGAGTCGAAGATAGGCGAGAGACTCCTATAAGGAACTTATCTTATATAGAGATTAATCTATCTATAGTATCTTCTAGAGAGTTATTCTTCTTCTTCTAGTTTACTAATTATTATAAGAGGGAATAGATTAGGTTCGAGTTACTTATAGTAATAAGAGTACTTAGCGATTATACTCCTAGTAAATTTCGCTTTTGTTTTCCTTTCCCTCTTAATTAGTACTTCCTTAATAAGATATTAATATTCTCTAGGGTAAGAGACGTTTAGAGTAAGAAAGAGTATAATAGATTAGGTTTAGAGGTAGAGCGGGAGAAGTCGTATTAGGTCCCCTTAGAACTAGAGAGGTCTCTAGTTTATTAGTTAGGAGCTATTCCGGTAGCTTAAAAAGAGGTATATTAGGGCTATTTCGGTAGCGATATATAGAGATTAAAGTTCTAAGGTATTTATTATATCTTCTTCAAAATCTATCTATAATTCCTTTATACTAAAGGAGTTATTAAAGGAGCGTTAGCGAAGACTTCCTCTATTATACTATTTATAATAAGCTAAATTAAACTCTGATTTATAGTTATCCGAGAGATCTCTAGTATCTTAGCTATATATAAGTAGTTATCGAATAACTAACTTAGTAGTAAGATATTATAGTAAGCTATCTCCGGCTATCTTAATCTTTTTATTTAATATAATAATATAAGACTTAAAGTAGTATATAAGTAAGAATAAACGAGTAAGAAGGCTAAGAGCGATCTTATATAGTCTACTATAAAAGAAATAAAAAGATAAGGAAGAAAGAAGAAGAGAGATAAAGTATAAAGTACCTTATATATATATATACTAATACTAGTCCGATACTATACCGGGTCAGATACTAGTTCTGCCGGGATACTTATGAACTTGGGCCCTATTATCTATCCTTCTTCTCATATGATATTCAGGTGAGCTATTATTATAGTAAGTATTAAGAGAGGTTTAGTAATAAAGCCGAAATTCCGAATAAATTAATAATAGAAACTACAGAATCCTAGGAAAGATTTTATAGCTATTACTATTTCGGGGTACTTCTAGTCTACTAATAATACTACTTTCTCAGGATCTAGCTCGATTCTATTAGTAGTAATAATATATCTAAGGTATTTAGTCCGAGTAATATAGAACTCGCTTTTCTTAATATCTACTTAGAGTCTAATATCTATTAAGTATTATAGTACTAATTTAATATATTCCTTATATTCCTAAAGCGTTTCCGAGTATATAAGAATATTATCTAGGTAAGCTATATAGAAGTTATCTAAGTAATCTAATAGTATATTATTTATATATCGTTAGTATATACTAGGTTTATTATAAAGCTTAAAAGATAGTACTTTATATTTATAAGATCTGAAGCAGGTTCGGAAGGTAATATACTCCTCTGATTCAGAGTCTATACGAATATAGTTAAATACTACTCGGATATCTAGTTTAGTAAAAATCACTACTTTAGATACCTGAGTTAAGAGCTTATTAATTCTAGGTATTAGATATAAATCCTTTCGAGTGATCGTATTAAGCTTATAATAGTCGATATAAAAGCGTAATCCTCTAACGGCTTTCTTAACGAATAGTATAAGTAATACGAAGAGACTTTAGCTAGATTCGATAAATCCCTTATTTAGGTTCTTTATAAGATACTTCTTAGTTACTTATAATTTATCTATAGATTACTAATATAAAAGCGAATATATATTAAGTAATAGTTCTTCTAGAATAATTTTATAATCGTATAAGCGATATAGCAGAAGAATATTAGAATCCCGCTTAGAAAAGGCCTCCTTAAGAGTATAATATTATTCTAGTAGCTTTTTAGCTATAAGTCGTTCGGTATCAGGATCCTCAGGAGAGTTATTATTTAGATAATCTTATAAGAGGTAATCTATCTTATAGATACTAATAAAGAATAATTCAGAGCTTTTATATTTTATATTAAAATAAGAAGCTATAATACTAATTTAGTAAATCGGAACTAGTTTCTAGATCCTCGGAGGCTAAGAGAAGTACTTATAGTAAAGTTTCGGCGCAAGTACTTTTCTCGATAAATTCGGAGTAGAAAAGAGTTCGGATTCCTTAGCGATAAGCGGAAATAAGTTAAATAGTAAAAATAATATATTAATATACTATATCGCTATTATTTAGTATAATCGGTATTAGTCTAGCTAGTTTATAGCTAAGTCCTGCGTATTAGTATCAATTTAGTAAGATCGATTAATACTAGGTTTATAAGGTAATAGAGTTATAATTATCTCCTTATTATATTAGAGAGTAACTAGATATTATTCCGACTATAGTAGCTTATAATAGAGCGTATCTAGCTTAACTTAAAATCGTTATATCTATTTAATACTAATAATTATATCTTACTATTCTAAATTAAGGAGAATAAAAGAGTAATTATAAATACGCCTACTATTAATAGAAAAGTATAAATATATAAAATAGGTAATATAGGTTCTAACGGACTATTAGAACTTACGTATTAGAATAGAATAGAGTAGTAGCTCGATTTTAATACTAAGGGCTTTTAATAGTCGTCTAGTAAGAGTGCGATTAATAAATAGATAACTATTCGCTTTAGTATTAATTAAGCTATTTATAGAGACTCTTAGCTTATTTATACTAACTATAGTCAGGTATATGAATTACTTACTTCTTATTAGGGAGTTAAGGTTAAGATTAGAGAGATTATATCTATATAGACTTAGGAAGGAGTTTTTACTTAAGCTTTATCGTTTCCCTCTAGTATTAGTCTAGATTCAGAGGGTATATCCTCTACTGCTTCCTTAGTTACTCTCTCCTCTTCCGGAAATTTATTAATTAATTAAACCTTAGGCAGGTTAGAGTAATCTAGCTTAATATAATCGAGCTATCTATAACTATAATACTTAAGGGGTTCTCCGGTTAAGATAATAAGGCATTTTAGTATAGAGGGAGTACTAGCTTATACTAAGGTAGAGGTATATATATATGATATAGGAGTAATTTATCGAGGGGCTAAGCTTAGGGACTAGTAAGGAGTAGAACTAGTAATAGTTATAGTAGTAATAGTAAGCTTATAGTATTATACCGGGGCAGTAGCTTTCTCGGGATAAGTACGTTCTAAGTTATAGTAATATTTAGTATTAAAAGAAAGTAAGGATCTAACTATAGAAGCGTAATCCTTATTCTATATTAGTTTAATAATAAGAGTTAAAGCGTATAAGGATAGTATAATCTTATCTTATATATAGAAGAATTACTCTTTCTTTTTAACTTTACCTTAGATAATAGTACTTTGAAATCGACTACGAAACTTAGCGAAAGTCTCGCGGGTATAGCTAAGTTATTATATCTCTAAGTAGTAGAAAGCGTTATAATAGTTATCTTTCTCTAAACTAATAAGAAAGTTCTCCTCTAATAAAGAGATTATTTTATTACTAGTCTTAAACTTATTAGTAAGATACTAAAGCGTAAGATACTCCTTAGCTAATCTAGTAACTAGTCTCTATACGAGGACATACCGGGAGAAGTCTATAGGGTAGTAGTTAGCGTTTATAGCTAGCTAGTCTCGTATTAATACTCTCTATTAGAGGAAGGTAAGGTCTGATCTATTATCTAGAGGTAAGATCTTCTTAGTAAGATAAGACTTCCTAGGATATGATTCTACTGATTTAGCGCTAGGAGAGAGAGATAGTTTATTAGGAATAATATCTTCTCTCTTAGTACTACGTATTAGAATAGAGTTTATTAGCTTATTAAACTCTAGAAAACGCGGAGATTATAGTATTAGTTCTAATAGAAGAGTTAAGGATAGGTAAGGGACCCTTATAAGGAACTTATCTTATACAGAGATTAGTTTATTTATAATATCTTCTAGAGAGTTATTCTTTTCCTTTTAGTCTACTAATTATTATAAGAGGGAATAGATTAGATTCGAGTTATCTATAGTAATAAGAGTACTTAGCGATTGTATTCCTAGGGAATTTCGCTTTTATTTTCCTTTTCCTCTTAGTTAGTACTTCCTTAATAAGGTATTAATATTCTCTAGTATAAGAGACGTTTAGAGTAAGGAAGGATATAATAGATTAGGTTCGAAGGTAGAGCAAAAGGAGTCGCGTCGAGTTCCCCTAGAACTAGAGAAGTCTCTAGTTTATTAGTTAGGAGCTATTATAATAGCTTAAAAAGGGGTATATTAAGGCTATTTCGGCGGCGATATATAGAGGTTAAAGTTCCGGGGTATTTATTATACTTTCTTTAAAATCTATCTATAATTCCTTTATACTAAAGAGGTTATTAAAGGAGCGTTAGCGAAGACCTCCTCTATTATACTATTTACGATAAGCTAAATTAAACCCTGATTTATAGCTATCCGAGAGATCTCTAGTATCTTAGCTATATACGAGTAGTTATCGAATAACTAACTTAGTAGTAAGATATTATAGTAAGCTATCTCTAGCTATCTTGATCTTTTTATTTAATATAATAATATAAGACTCGAGGCGATATATAAGTAAGAATAAATAAGTAGGAAAGCTAAGAGCGATCTTATATAGTTTACTATAAAGGAAATAAAAAGATAAGAAAGGAAGAAGAAGAGAGATAAAGTATAAGGTACCTTATATATATATACTAGTACTAATCTGATACTATACTAAGTCGGATACTAGTTCTGCCGGGATACCTATGAACTTAGGCCTTAGTATCTATCCTTCTTCTCATGTGATATTCAGGTGAGCTGTCGTCATAAGAGTACTCCTTGCTTCTATTATATCTCTATACCTTAATTTTATAGTAATACTATGTTTTAGCTAACTTAATTAGCTTTTGATTAGCTAAGTATATATTCGACTTCTTAGCGTAAGTAAAGGCCTACTTTCTAGTCGAATAGGCGCATGAGAAGATAGAGGCGTAAGAGTAACTATTCAGACCCTTAGGTTTAAGGTATACTATATCTATATGGATTTTATCTATTGATCTAGCAGGTCGTGCACGTACTAATATCTTATTAACCTTCCGAATAGGTCGGCCTTTCTCATATAGTGCGTAAAGGCGAGTTCTATTAGTCTTAAGCTCTATAAACTTCATACTAGTAACTATAGATTAAGTGCGTCATACTATATTAAAGCTAGCGTGATATATACTTCTATACTAAAGCTCTATATCGACTATAGCTTACTCTACTGCTATAGGTTAGCTCAAACTCGGAAGGCTAGCGTACCTTATGCCGGAGGTCTCCTTAATAATAAACAGATCTTTATTAATTATATAGATCTCCTTCTCCTTAGACATATAGAGAATAGAACTACGTAAATAACCTCCTAATTTATTCAATTTAGAACTGGAGTATAAGTAAACTAGAGACTGCGGGATATATAGTATATTATAGTACTCTAATATGCGTACTATACTATCGGTCTTTATCGCCTTAATCGTATAACTTCTAATCCCGGTAAGGCGTAATAGCCTATTAATAGTAAGCATATATTGTAAATCGTCTCTTAGCGTATATGAGGTAAACTTGGAAAGGTCGTTAGATATATGCTCCGTAGCGCTAGTGTCGAAAAGCTATCGTGACTTATTATAGTAAGAGAATATAGCTATAGAAGCTGTAATAGTAGGGAAATATAGTAAAAGGGCTGCGCCGAAGATGCTACTATCGTCGGAATCGTTATCCTTCTTCTTTCTACTACTAGTCTTCTTCTTATTAGTCTTATTAGTCTTACTCTCTCCCTCCTTCTTCTTTAGCTATTCGGTATGCGGGATCTACTTCTTTCTAGACTTCTCCTTAAACTCTTTCTTCTTCTGCTTATTAATAATAAAATAGTTCTCTGGAGTATACTTTAGCGATATCTATTTATAGTGCTTATATATCGGTCTAGTTTAATCTTTACTAGACAACGGCTTATTAGTACTAATTCCTTTCTTAGAATTAGAAGTAGACTTATTGCTATATAAGGCTTATCCTGCTATCTTTCCAGTAGAGTTACTCGCTCTAGCTTCATTAGTAATATTTTTAATCAGACTAATTAGGGTCACTCCTAAGTTAGCCTTCTTATTTGTCTCTAGGTCGTTACTAGAAGAAACTCTCAAGAGAGAACGTTATCTTTCAGCCTATATAGGCTACTTCTCTGAAACTATAATAATAAATATGATTAGATACTATACCGGAGGTAGAGCTATTATCAAAATCTCTAATTTAATAATTAAGAGCTTAAAAGCGATAATAAATTTCTCTAGGGAGTTGAAATCGTTATACTAGAGCTTAATATAATCTTATATAGCGTTATATACTAGTATATTACTATCTCCTTCGTACTGCGCCTATAAGGCCTCCTATATCTAATATAGTAGTTTTACTAGTTATATGCGCGAGAGGTCCGGCCTTGCAATTTAATATGATTACTAGCTTTATTTAACTCTCTCTAGACTCCTAATCTTACTACTTCTTAAGGGCTTTATCGTCGACCTCGTTATCCTATTCGTCTACCTCTTTAGGTATATAGTTATGCGATTTAATCTCAAGAAACTTACTAATTCTATTAGTTTTAGTAATATTTAGTACCTTATCTCTCTATTCCGTATAATTCTCTCCTCCCTTAAGCTTATAGCTATCTACTAAGTTCAAAGACATAGAGCTACTTATCTTCTTGCGTTTATATAGCTCTAGCGTAGTCGCAGTGATAAGTTCCGATTCCGGGTCTTCCGGATCCTCTGGATAGTCCTAGGATATCGATTTAGCGTCTATAGAGGGTAAATTAGGTATATTTTAAGTCCTAGGGACTTAGGTGGGTTCCGGCGCTAGCGCAGAAGACTCTGCACCTCGAGATGCGATAATCTCGGAATCGTCGACTTTAACTACTATACGAGTACGAGTATTAAGTACTATATAGCTTATTTATAGTGTTAAAGACTCTAAAGACTCTTCAATAGAGCTGGAGTTATCGGAGTACACTTCTTCGACTTCTTCTAATGATAGTAGCGTAAGTGCGATAGCTGAAGAACTCTCTCCACTAGTACTCTGCGCGACTATATTTACTATAGAAAGACATGCTAGTTTAACTGAACTATACGCGTATACTATACCTTAATCGGAAGCTCGCAACTTGAATCTCTACCCTTTTTAGTACTAAGAAACAGTTCGACGCTTACTATTAAGAATTATAGTACTACTACTTCTTTAAGTACTATTCTACTTCTGGCTATCGGGGCTCATAACCTATAGTAAGGTTATGTTGATCTTCAGAGTAAGGCATAGAGCTAGTAATCGTGTGAATGATATTAGTTATATTGTAGTACTAATTACTATAGAGAGTCGACAGAAGATATTATCTAGGAATATCCGCACGGACTATGCACGTGACTACAGTCACCTGATTCACACCAAGACCCATATCCTCGCAACAATTACGATAATTATAGATTGAACTACGTGAAGTATACTAAACGATAGCTACTTGTATTACTAAATCTGTATCTTTCGATGATCTTTAGTCGCTAACTCCTTCTTTACTATTAATTGAAGAAAACTCTTATAGAGAACGCTCTATAAGTGGAATTTATTCTATATCTTACGTAACTCGTATTAAGAAGATTCCGAACTTTCTAAATAGACTCTCTGATAGAATCGACTACTCTCTAAAACTCTAGGAAGTATAGATACGTAACGCTCTCTAGCGCTACTCTAGCTACTTCCTTAACGAAAATCACTATAAAGATTAGTTACTTAATTAAATAGAAGGAATAGCTAGAATTTACCTAGAACTCTTATTCTTAGAACTAGAATATAACAAGGAAAGTAATATAATCGATTCACTTAATATGATTACTTAACTTGTCTCCTTCTTATTAAACCCATATGATTAGTAAACTATAAGAGCTAGCTATTTAGTACTAAAGATAGAGTATAAATAGACCTTTTAGACGTTCTACTAGGAATTCCGTACGCTAGCTCGTAAAGCTAGTATGAATAATTAATCGACTCTGAAAATAAACTTATAAGAGAAGCTATCTTCACGGCTTCGGAAATAACTCTTCTAATAGTATAAAACGTTAAGAATACTAGAAGAATACGTTAAAGCTATATAAGCTAAAGATTAAAGTTAATTTATCGAAAAGACCTACTATTCCGAGTCTTTAGCTAAAGCTAGCGTGACTCGGGAACGCCCTATTAATACCTCCTCTTAATAACGTAACGAAAGCTCTTCTTCTTCTAACTCTCTAAAGACTCGTACTGAATTTAGTCTGAAAGACTCTTTTACTACTACTACTAATATACTTCCTTAGGAAAACGATTCCTTATATTAATACTCTGCATGAAGCGATATACCTCGTGCATAATCGCCTTCTAATGCTACTCGCTACTTTACTCCTAATTGATTATTAATTTGTCTAAATACTCTCTAATGTATTAATGAAATTAATACTAGAGATAGAATTAACAGTAAATCGTTAGGTGACGACTAAGTAGTATTTTAAGATGCTGACAAGACCCTAAAACCGCTAGCAAAAGACTACGCTTAAGAAAAGACTCCTTCCTAGGTAGTATACGAGATATACGATATCTTAACCTTACGAAGCTTCTTAGTAGTTAATCTTTCACTATACGTACTACTCTTACTAAGAATAGACTTTCGTATAAGTTACTTATATTTCTTAATTCTAGAGCTAATAGATATTATTTTATTAATTATTCTCTTCTTAAATCTCTTTCCTTCTTCTTAAAACTTTTAATTTACTTTCTACTAAATGTAATTCCTATTAAAGGCTTTAATAGCGTTAATAGTAGTACTATTAGTTACTATACGATACTTAATTTAATAGTAGATTATCGCGTTTAAGTATTTACTCCCTTTCTTATTACTACTCTCGGAAACTATAGTATTATACTCGGAAGGACTTAGCTTTCGGAATATTAAGTACTCTTAGATACTTCTAAACGATAGATCATTTAGCTACTATATATTCCTTCTAGTAACGTTTATAGCTCTCTGATCGAGATTAAGGACTTATATAAATACTATACTTACTAGCGCTACTAATACGACGCTGACGAACGAAACGAACGCCTTGATTAGTTCTGGGAAGCGTACGAGGAATAGCGAAGCGTAGCTAACTCTCTTATTAATATTCGAGCTATTATTAACTTTATCTCTATTATTAAACGATTATTACTAGCTCGGAAGCGCACTTCTAGGGAGACTTATAGCTATAAAAATATCTAAAACTCTCCCTTAGAGAGTGTTCTATAGGTAACTAACCCTCTATTACTACTACTGATTAATTAGGACTATTTCTCCGGCGTTTATACTACTTATTATAGATATAATAAGCCTAAGTGTTTATTATCTGAAGAATAAGAATAGAGTAGTAAAGAGAAGTCTTTATACTCTAGAGAAGCTA
>FJUW01000118.1:0-12112 GCA_900074885.1 Rhynchosporium graminicola
CCCTAACCCCTAACCCTAACCCTAAACTCTCCTAAGGTCAGTCTCTATTATACGTCTTCTATAATTAGTTATACGTAACCTTTAAACGCCGTTTGTTTTCGATCCTTCTCTAAGATCCAGATCTAGGAGCCTTCGATCGATATTATAAATTTAATTAGTTAATTACAGTCAGCTAAAGTTAATTCAAGGTTCTAAATCAGTTAATAGTTTCTTTATTACGAATTAGTCATTCGATTAAAGAGAGTTGTCTTTCGATATATTATCATATAGTCCGTTGCCTTGAATTCGCTACTAACCGGACCGGGTTCCCTGCCTTCCCGCGGCTATAAGGTAATTAATATAAAGTAGGAAGTCAGAGTAGAGGTAAAGCTAAGTAAGCGCCGGTAAGAGGTTAAGGATATAACTACTTAATTATAAGCGAGGAGCTAGGTTTAATAATCAGATAAAGATCTAAGGATCGAGGAAATAGTCAGTCAGAAAGGATCAGTAGAATACTTAGCTCGGCTATATAAAGCCCTGAGTAATAGGAAAGTGCAAAGGAGACTAACGTTAGTATATTAAGTCAGAGTCAGAGCTCCCTATCTAATTAATAACCTCTTGCTCTTCTAATTATCTATAACCACGGTAATAGTAATAGTATTATAACTACGGTAAAAGTGATAGTATTATAACCACAGTAATAGTAATTATATCATAGCCTGCATATAAGCGGCACGCGTAATAATAGTAGTTAAGTTATATAAAAGCTTCCTGGATATCCCTGAATATGATACCTATAAGAGGATCGTAGCGTAGGGCGTCGGTCGATATCGTCTACCTTAATCCACGTAAGATCTACCTAGGCGATAGACTAATAGTAGGTCGCCTATCTATCGTTAGTAAGCGTAATATAATAAGTCGTATAGCTAGACTTATTATTATTACGCTCTTACCTGGAGTTACACGCCGGTTATTATCTAGCGGCTCCGCGAGTTCCTAAATAAAACGCAGTTAGTACCTCTCCCTTATTCCTTTAATATTCCTCACTCCCGTATACCTCTTACTATAAACCCCCTCTTACGCTTTACTATCGATAGGATGCGACCGGCCGAGATTATACTAGAATATAATACGCTCACAGGGGAATATCAAATAGTAGTGCCCCCTAACCCCTATACCTACCTAGCGTTAATACTAATAAGAATAGCTCCTATAGCAAATCGTCTACTACCTGATCCTCGAACTAATAAATACCTAACCGGAAAAGATCTCTCGTATCTAAGATACCTTTCGGGCGCTTACAGAGAAGCTGCAAATAACCTCGACCGTATCTTCCCAGCCGCTAAGAGACGCCACCTGCCAGGCGCTATTACTAACCCTTTTATTACTATTATACTTCCTGCTATCTCTAATCCGAGCTCTCCCTAGGACATTCACGCTCTTCCCCTTACCGTATGAAGACCGAGAACCTTTACCCTCTAGCGAGCTGCCTAGTCTAAATAATACCCTTTCGAAACGTATATCTCCGGGCCTCGAGCCTGCGGATCCTATATCTTTAATTCCTACCTCTACTTATTAAATATCTATAAATTCTACGAATCCTACCTTTACCGATCTATCCTCTGCGGATCCTATAAATACTACCTCTACGATTCCTGCGACTATAAATCCTACGAGTCCTATAACTATAAATCCTGCGAATCCTGCGGCTAGATATCCTGCGAATCCTACTGCTACGAATCTGCCGGCGACTAACCTCCCTATTACGCCCGAACTTATAATAACGCCGAACAGAATAGTAATATAGCCCCGGAAATAAAGAAGGACAGAGGAAAGATACTAAGCCGATCCGGTTAGAATAATAGCTCCGTAATAGATAGCGAGCCGGGAGAGGGTTTATAAACTAGACGCAGCAGAGACCTTTCAATAGGAGCTATAGCAGCTATATATTAAGGGGAAGAAGAATAACGCCGCAGCGTCATATCATATCCTAGCTTTATAGATTACCTTCCTTAAGGAGTTCTTCTTTTAAAACACGTTCGGGAGGGCTTACTAACAGCGGATTCTCGAGCTACTCGATAAGATCGTAGAATACGAAAAAGCAAAGACATCTAAGGTAGTTTTAGTAGCGGAAACTGCAGCAGCGAAGAATCTACTACCGGAGATATAAACCTTTTTTATATTATATACTAAGTGCAAGGCGAGAGATACTAAGTAGGAGATAACTTAAGAGATTACTAAGACGATTCGCGGATTTGAGCTATACTAAGCCTTTACAGATCTATAGGAGAAAGCGGCAGGCCCGGATAAGGATAAGTTACGAAGGTTCCTCGAGTTACAAAGCTTCGCCAAGTCGTAAGAGCGTGATATTCGTAGTTATATCTTAGGCTACCTATCAAAGGAGCTAAGTATAAGACTAGATATCCTAAGCAATAAGCTACAGGTCCACTAGGGAGTCTACCTTCTAGTATAGCAGTTTAGGAAGAGTATCGTAGTGCTTCTCCCGAAGGGGGCTCTAAGTCAGTAAGTAGCTAATCCTTAACCTCCGCTCGTAGTACTTCTAACGGCTCTAGGATCTATAAGATTAGCACCCAGAAAATACAGCAGATCACCAAGGTCCTCTTCAACGCCTTCCCGGGATCGGTCAATATATACGTAGCTATAGAGTATCTGATTCTATATATCTTGAAAGAGCCCGGTGCGAAGTTAATAGCGCTATAAACGTCGCGAGAGGCATATTAGCCAAGCCTCTCTCTACTTGAAACCCTTAGCCTACTCCAGGGCAGAGGAAAGAACTCTAGCGAAGCAGGTTCTCTCTAATAATAGCTATATATATACTATCATTGCCGTTATATAAAAGGTATTACAGATATAGGCGAGTGCTGTAACGCGATATAGTCGCGATTAGGGAACGGTCGCTATAGTAATATATATTCGGTTTCAGCCGTAATAGTCTATAGTGAATTAGAATAGCTTCTCGGGGAAATCGGGTTTATTATAATATAGCTAGTCTCCGACAGTCGCCTAGTAGACGCAGGTATACCCTAGTGTTTTAGTATATTAATATATCTAAATATCAAACTACTATATTATCTCTGCTCAGTATCCTACTAGTTCAAAAATTCCTCGTCCTATACCGTATATTACGTTCCCGTTATCTGCTTTATAATACTAAAAGCCGTAAAGGCAAGAAGAAGGTCAGCTTCGAGTGGTCAGTCGAGGAAAGATAAGGTGCGGACCTCATCGAGTAGGTCCACGTCGCGTAATTAATCGGGAAAGATCCTAATAAGGCCGATAGATCGCTTTATTATAGTATTACGCGATTATCTGATCGAAGGTCGCGTGCTAATTTAGGGTAAAACTCCTTAAGCAGCCCGTCGATAGCTCCGTCGTCTGCTTCTTACGCGACCTCGAACAAGCATACTTATAATACAGTAAGGACTCGTCGGGCGGCCTCTATCTTACCTTTTATAGCGACTCCGACAGAAGACAGAGAAGAGTATATAGGATACTCTAGCCGTCAGAGTCAGTCGAGTAATAAGCTTACTACGATCAACTCGCTATTATCAGGCGCTAGGAGAAGTAGGAAGGCGTCTTTAATCGGAGACTCGGGTTTAGCTACGATTAATTCCCTACTGCCGGAGGCCAGGAGTAGTATTAAGGCGTCTATAAGCGGAGACTCGGGTTTAGCTACGATTAATTCCCTACTACCGGACGCCAGGAGTAGTATTAAGGCGTCTATAATCGGAGACTCGGGTTTAGCTATAATCAATTCCCTGCTGCCGGACGCCAGGAGTAGTATTAAGGCGTCTATAATCAGAGACTCGGGTTTAGCTACGATTAATTCCCTGCTGCCGGACGCTAGGAGTAATATCGAGATAGCTTTAATCGCAGGCTCCGGTCTTATTACTATTAATTCCTTACTACCGGACGCTAAGAGTAGCATCGAGGTATCCTCAATCGAGGACTCAGGTTTCGCTACGATTAAGTCTCTCCTGCTAAGAGTAAGGAGTAATATTAACACAGGATCAGCTAAAGACTCGGGTTTCGCGATAATCAATACCCTATTACTAGTAGCAAGGAGTAGTAGTAAGGCGGTATTATTCGCAGACTACATCTCGACTCCTAGACGATTAGAATAACCGGTAGACTATAACCCTACGATCGCCTCGCTATTATTATCCCTAAACTCAGAATACTTTACTACCTGATAAACGTCGCGTTTCGATTCTTCAGGCCACGAGCAGGTAAAGTAGTAGCAATTAAGGAGAGATAAGTTAGAGAGTCCCTTAGATAGAAGGGGCCGCCGAGATCAGCGTACATTCTATTAGAATAATAAGAGAGTAAAAGAAAGAGGTTCCTAAGAATAAATAAGTAAGGGCACGTTAATTAGAGATATCTCTTAGGGCGAGCTAATAGAATTATAGATATAGGGGAAGCTTCTATAGACTATAAGAGTAACCGTGAGATAGTAGACTCTCTAGGCGAACCGATAGATATGTTCGATAGACCTAGGATAGACTCCTCGTAAGATAGGTACGACCGGAATATACTAAACCTCCTTCGATAATACGATATATAAGAACAGTCCGAGGAGTACTACCGACTAGCGGATATTATCCGACGCTAAACCTAGGCGGGGATCTTAGGCTATATAGACTAACGATATAGCCGGGAGGAGATCAGCTATAATACCGCTGCGGGGGATAATTATTACTCGCTAGACGCTATATACGAGAATATTAAGGGGTTTCCGAGTAATACGATTAGACTCGGATTTAATAGTCTTCGGGGGAACTAAGGGGTAGTAGCGAGGTAAGTCCTGCCCTCAGCGGAAGTAATTAAGGAGCTTTTCACTAGTATTCAAGATAAGAGCTCCGAGGTAAAGAATATATACTTACACTTAGAGGAGCTAGCGCAGACGTTTCCTAGGATAAGTATAGATATCGATAGCACGATTATATTTCCGGTTTCAGCAGGAGCGTTTCAGGGAGAGCTTTACTATTACCCGACTTTCTAGTTTACGCGTAAGATCATAAGCGATATAAAGATCGAACGAAGCATTTATTATAAGGATAATAAGGGAACTTTAAGAGTAGCGACTCTTTAGCTATAATAAATCCCATACGTATATATCAGCGAGATCTAAGGGATTCATAATTATATAGTCTACGTGTTCCTGCCTCGTCTTTATAGGTCGGATATTCCCTTTAAAGGCTTAACGGAGGTCTAGATACAAGCCTTCACAGATAGCGTTATACTTAAGAGTATCTTCGACCATATCCTAAATATAGCTACCTAGTATATCCTACTAACTTAGCTAATAAGTCAGTTAAATACCGTAGCGAAAGCGAACGAAACCCGAACAAGAGCGCAGGATTCGACGGTAAGATAACACTAGACTTACGCTATCTAGTCCTAATACCTCGAGGCGATCTAGATAACAGTATAAAGCCGTACGTAGGAAGCCGATCTGCAGGATTTCTCCGATACCTTTCTTTATATAATAAGTAAAAGTCATAAGTTACAATTCCAAAGCTAGGATTCGTTCCCTGTAGTTATAGCTAAGTTCTACGATAAGCTCGATACTATCTTCGATTAGAGGTTCCTACGGCACGAAGAGCTATATATAAATATAGCGATAGAGATCTGCCTAAGCGCACCTACAGAGGGGATATCTAATTAAGGAGAAGCTCAGGTATACTTATAGAAACGATATTATTTAAAGAGGTTTCTCGAGAATATATACATCGAGCCGGTCGAGGGGGTAATATAGTACTATAACGTTAAGTTCCTACACGAGGCAGTAAATATAACATATATTCCCGTAAAGAAGTTATAGATCTATACCGCAGGCTTACGGTACTTATAATACTATATAGTAGAGAAGGAGATTACGGATACCGGCACGATCTATCCCTTTTAGAATAAGAGTATATTAGAGCTCTGCCTCGACTAGACGACTTAGCACTCGGCAGTATCAGATAGGAAATAAGCAGGGAAGAAATAAGAGACTATCGAGGGGGCATATCAGAACTCGAAGAAGCGAGTATATATTGCGTATTATGATACTCGTAATCGAGCGTTAGTCCTACGCTTAGAGTATCGCGTCAAGAGTACGGTCCTCTTAGTCTATATAGATAAGTATCGGAGACGAGAGATAGATCGAGGGCGCAGGTTGCGGCTACTATAGTAGTCGAAGACACCCTTATTTACGTGGGCGATAGAAACCCCTAGGTTCTGCGATTATATGCTAGGTAATATTCAAAAGCTATATACGCTATTCGAGGCGGTAGTAATAATAGCACCTAGTGATAGGATCGTTAAAGGCCGGAGTTATCTGCTATATGCCCTGCTTTAGTGCTTTCGCTACTTCTTCTCCTGCAGTACGTTAGAGATAGTACTGAGCCTCTAGTACTAAAAGTATACGTCGCAGAGGACCGGGAGGTAGTAATATAGTCTGGCGTTCGAGAGGACCTTATCATAAATAGGCTATAGCTAGTAGGGTTCGGTAATGGACTGGAGGCGCCTCTAAGTTACGAAAGAGGTGAAACCTTACTTTACGATAAAGTCTTCGGATATCTTAGGTTTCAATTAGAGGACGCGTAAGGTCCGACGGGCGGCTTAGGAGCTAGATAATATTCTTGAGGTTCTCCCTGAGGCGATAGAAGAGCCGAAGCTTAACGACGTCTTGCAGCTACTCAGCTACCTATATTTCAGAAGGTATTACTAAGAGGTCCTACAAGGTCTACTTAAGAAGGTATATCTAGGAAAGTCTAATATCAGGAGTAAGATTAAGGAGGATAAGATTCGCTTTTATGAGTCCGACCTAGCTAGTTACTTCAGGAGGCTATATTTTACATCAGGGAATAAGATAAGAGTGAAAAACCTAAGAGCTATCTTCGACTAGTTATAGTTAGCTAATAAGTCGTAGAATCGTACGTATTTCGAAGCGAAATAGTACCGGATAATATATAGCAAGGTAGATAGGGCGCTTCGCGTATATCTAATGATCTAAGACTAATAGAAGCAGGCGTTCTTTATGGATTTCTTTTAGTTCTATTTAGTAATACCTCTTCCAGACGGGAATAGAACGCTACTATTAACAGCAAAGCACATAGGGCAGCGCATTTAGTAGTCGGTAGTAGAGAGGAGAGAGGTTTTCGGGTAGAGGCGGCTAGAATATAATAAGATAGCGCCCCTACTATACCCTGAATCGCTCTCGATAACAAAGGAGCGAATACTAAGGTTTTTAAGGCCTTAAAGAGGGTTTCGGCATACTAGGATACTGAAAGAGAGCGGCGAGGCGTGCACTAGGAGTTGAGCGCTAGGGAAGTTAGAGGGGAAACATAGTTCTGACATCGGATAAGTCATACTAGTATTTCCTCTTACGATAAGGCTATTATAAGGCTCGTAGATACATTAGGGGGGAATAGATTTCCTCTAGCGATAGTGCTATCGTGGGGCTCGTTATAATATTAGTAGGAGGTGGATTTTCCTCGTGATAAGAGTGCTATCTTGGGAATCGTTAATATATAAGTAGAAGGTGGATTCTCTTTATGACGAGAGTACTATTATAGGACTCGTTAATATATTAGTAGAAGGGGGATTTTCCTTATAGCGAGAGTGCTATCATAGGACTCGTTGACATATTAGTAGAAGGTGGATTTTCCTCGTGACAATAGTACTACTATAAGGCTCGTTAAAATATTAGTAGAATATATAATTATAACAGGTATCTCGTCGTCGAATAGATATATATGAATCTATACTGCCTAGTCTAGTCTATGGCCTAAGTAACGATCTCTCTCATCTTAGCTATATATAAAGTGAAGATATAAGGTACGCTAAGCGATAAGTAAGTATAATATAATATATAAAATCATCAGCTCTAGTAAGCTATACTTCTAGAGGTATACGAGACCACGGGATAGTAAGTTAGACTTCTGCTACCTTAGTAAATACCGCGTCTTCTGGAAATCCTTCCCTCCTTTCCTTATTTATTACAGCGTTTTCCCAGTGCTTCCTATTATCTGTTATCCGGGTAGGTATATGAATTTCGTCCTCTATACCGCCGTCCGCTATCTTTACGTCCGAGGCGTCCCCTGTAGGTTCTAAAACCGACCTTATAATCTCCTCGTTAGCCGACTCGTACTCCTATAAGGATACTACAGCTTCTAGCTCCTTTACTATCTCCTCGTCCGGTACCTCTTCTAACGCTCTATTCAGATCCCTACTAGCCTCTTCTCCAGGTATATCACTATCGCTAAGCTATAGAGCGTTAAGAGTAGCTGCAGGAAAGTATCTGCCGATTAACTTCTCTAACTTCTCCCCTAAGGCCTTAAGCTTGGGATCGAGATAAAGCTTACGTAACTTAGTAGTGCGCAAGATCTAGTAGGCTTCATTACGCAAATAAGAATCTCCATGCTTATAAAGCGCCTTAAGGTTGAAGTACTAACGCTTCAAGACGCCGTCGAGTTCGCGCTAAGCCTCTTCGTCTATATCGCTGTCTAAATAACTTACATATATAGTCATAAGACCTATAGTAGCGCCCTAGATACCCTTCCGGGTAATAAACGCCCTGCCGAAGAGGAGGCCGGTATGAATAATAAATATAGTATAAATAACGCCGGGGGGGAGGAATAAGGCATATTCCGAAGTTTAGCGAAGAATAACTAGGTTTTCTAATTCGGCAGCGATAAGAGCGAGAGAGGCAGATGGATAGCAGAGTAAGGTAGCGATATTTATTTCAGTAGGGGGCGTAAGGAGCTATAGCTTCTCATACTCACCGGAAAGTGCGATAAGCCCAGTAAATATAGTATCGATATAGAAGGCTATGATCTAGTTAGTAAATCTAATATAAGTAGTGTAGGAGATTATATCCTAGCTAGTGATATAGTATCCGAGGCGAGAGGGAAGAGTAAGGCTAAACTTAGCGTTCTGTAATAGTATATCGATAAGGGCAGATATAGGAGCGCTGGTCTCGACTAGTTAGGACATAAGCTTCAGCATATGGCAGTTAATATCGCGGAATGGCCGGAGGTCCTTACTCTAGCTTCCATCCTCATTTTCGAAGAGTATAGTAATATCCTCCTTACTCTCTATTAAATCTATAATCTAGTCCTAGAGTGCACTATATATGAGTTCCTAGCCCTTAAGGCATAAGGCTTTAGTGAATATCTTCGGGGTGCTTATATTCTAAGATATTTTAGTATATAGGATTCCGTCAGATACGATTCCGGCGTTCATAAAGGTAGTATTATAGATATTCTTTCGCGCGGATAGATATAAATTAAATAAAGTAGTAAAGGCGGACAGGAGGAGTTCCCTAGTAAGGTTAGTAATATCGCAAGAGTCGTAGGAAAGCTTACTATCGCTACTTAAGAGCTCGGGATTTCTGCTGAGCCTCGCGGTTACAGCGCTTCGATTCTTCGTCTAAAGCTATTAGTCTCTTATATATAGAGGCCCTACGCGACACTACAGAAGGTTATTTGCGTTTTGAAATTAGATTTAGACGTGCAGTAGGATATTAATAGCCTTTCGCTGCCCGGGCGTAATATAATAGGAGGTCGACTATAGTAGTTATTTTATATTTCGGAATGGGATTTGCGAAAGGAATATTAGATAGAAGGTTTAGGTATATTAGCATACTAAAACAATAGGCGCCCTATCGCGCGCGAGCTATCCTACGATAGCGAACAGGGTATATACGGCCGCAAAACGCGCTTATAGGAGATATAGGGTACACGGACTATAATACGCTACTGAAACTAAAACAGTATAACTAAGGCAGGATCTAGGAGGTAGTAGGTATAGTAGATAGAGGAATAGTCGAGATAAACGTAAACTTGCGCTTTATATAAGCGAAAGTAATACAGATATTAGATATGATAAAAGATCGACGTTATAGTAGTACGGAGATAGATACGTTAAGAGAAGGTATTTACTAGACTTGATTACTAGCTAGTCTACTACGAGGTCTGTTCTAAGCAGGTTCGCCTATATCGATATTCTCGATAACTTCCCTTAGGTAAGTATTAGACCCTATCCATAAGATGCTCTATAGTAATAAGTTCTTAATAGAACTCTTAGGTTTCAGTAAGAGTATTCCTAGGGGGGCGGACGGCTCCTTCGATAAGGGTATAGAGGTTATAAGCGAAAGTTAGAAGAGAGGGACCGGAAGTAATATCGTCTGCGATATAGTGATTAGAGGTGCGAGAGGCGGTGCGGAACTACTAGGAGGAAAGGGTGCTACTAGTAATTAGAGGAAGTAGAGAAATAAAGACCGATCACTCATAAGTAGGAGCGGGAGTAAGTTAGAAGGTATCGTGAATAAGTAGCGGATCAGTCGCTATACTAGTTAGGATATTTCATAAGATATAGATGGAGGTACTTTACGTACCTAAAAACGCAATATAGTAGAGCGTAAGGGCATCGGAAGAGAAGTAGAGATAGATAGCAGCAGCCGCGAACTGGTTCGAATTAGCCTTGGAAAATCACGACTAGAGAGAGTCTTAACTTCACGACGAAGTTCTTCTAAAGAGAGCTTGAAACCTATCTTAAGTAGCGCTTTTAGGCGATAGAATAAGTGCCGAAGCGTAAACAATAAACAAGGAAGAGTATTTATCATAGGAATTCGGTCGAGGGCTAAGTATTCCTAGTGGTAATATGGAATATAGCGTAACGTTACTATGGTAACAGCGCGCTAGCGTGTTTTGACATATCCATATACCAAAACATCCTGAGTCGTATATCAGACGGCGGATCTTCTGGAGATAGTAAACATTAACTAAGACACTGATATAACGCTAGCACAAGGATATAACGAGCTATATAATTACGTAGACTATACCCTACTTAGTCGGACTACAGAGCGAATTAGCATAGGAGATTCCTGCCCCTGATATAATTTATACTATAATAGCAAGAAGAGGAAAGGGCTAGGCGAATAAGGTCGCGGGAAAGAGATACGTTACTTCACTCCAGAATAGCATTCGATACTTATTCGTATAGTACTATAGCTTCAAGGGAGTTTAGCACGCGTATAATAGAAGCTTTCAATTCGACCTTACCTGCTAATCCGGGCTCGATATCTATAATAATCCTATAGCTCGCATATATATATCCGGATGACGCCCTCGATAAAGTATTTATCTTATTTCCGCTTCTGCTATCGGAGATCCGCTATGAGATCTAGAAGTATACGATAGCTTTCTAGATCAATATAGTCCGAGTGCGTTCTGCCGGTATTAGTTCTACTCTTAATACCTCCTTACTACGATTTATCGTGCTTTAAAGGCCGATCCTCCTTACGCTCTATATAGATAGTCGATTAGTATACCTCGAGGTATATAAGTATACCCAGGAGATATAGTATAGTATATATTTTCAGATAGATATAGATATATTAGGCTTAATCTTAAGGTCCTACGGGGAGTATATAGAGATATTACGAATAATAAAGACTAGATTAGCCATAGGACTTAGGCGCTTAGAGATCCTATTTCGTATTTACTTTACTTATAAGGATAGTAAGATAAGTAAAAGATATAACTAGGAACTAGATAAGGGCGGATTTTTAAAGACCTTAACTGCGTTTAGGAACCTAGTAGCTTTACACTTTATTATAATTAATAAAGAGAGATCAGTCTGGGCTCGAAGCAAGAGACATACGAAGGAAGCAGTAGAGAAAGCGTAGAAAAGGGAGTTTAAGAGAAGAGTAAAACCTCCTAGGGTATTTCGAATATCAATATCTCTTCGCCTAGCGGAGGAGTATATATATATCTCTGGACTAGCAACCTGCTAGGCGCGGGCATTATAGCGAAAGGTAAATAGATAATTAGAGCGAAGGAGAGGTTTACTATAGTTCTTAAGGCGAAAATAATCCTACTTAGCCTACGATAGAGGTAAGGAGTCTGCACTATCCTCTTTATACGATTCTTAGCTTATGAAGTAAAGCAATAGCTAGCTGCCTTATTTCAGATAATAGGTCTAGAGTAAAGGTTACTTATAGAGGAATTATGAAGTATATTTTTATCACGTATAAAGAATCTTGCCTATAGAGATAAGACTTCTTCTATAGTTTTTAATCTTATAAGGATAATAGATAATATAGACCTATTTAGATAGGTAA
>FJUW01000116.1:0-13435 GCA_900074885.1 Rhynchosporium graminicola
AACCCTAACCCTAACCCTAACCCTAACCCTAACCCTAACCCTAACCCCTGAGTTATACGCTATAATAAGGGATAGCGCTGAAATCTACTATCTAGTATATGAAGGTACCTCTAACCTCTACTCTCGAATATGAACTCCGCTAATAATAGCAGTTATTTATATAGTTAATACTAACTTAGTAGCTCTTTCTTAACCCCTAGCGACTAAAGTGCTAAAATCTACGCTGACGAAGCTAGACTATACGCTCCCTCCTAAGAAGGCTACTAACCTGACTCTATCTACCTCGGGGTTCGTATACTTACTTAAGCCCGCGATAATAGCTACTACTCTAAAGACTTCCGCTACTAGCGCTCCTAGTAAGCTGCCTATCCTAGGGACCCCTAAAGGCTCTAAAGATAGTTAAGGATAGCTTGCCCTTCCGAGTTTATCTACGCTACTAAATAAGATATTACTATTTAGCGGGGCGACTCCGAGCTCGAGCGCGAGCGAGGGTTCGGTAGATTATCGAGGTGAGTAGCTCTTCCCTTAACGTGACTCGGGAGACTAATAGTCGACTAGTGAAGAGTTTAGTCGATCGATTATTCCCTCTGCCTACTACGAAAGCTAGCCCCCTGAGCTATAATACTCCGACTAAGAAGGGCAGTAGCTTTATACCTACTGCGGCTAAATCTAAAGGTAAGCGCGCTGCGGAGGATAAGGTAGTAGTATTAGTATCGAAGAAGGTGAAGGCGAAGCAGAAGGGGAAGGCGAAGGCGAACGTGAAGAAGTAAGGGGACCGGATATTACAGAGGATGAATAGTAACTTCAAGGGCGTAGCGGATAGAGGGCGAGCAGAGAGGAACTACATAGTATATATAATAGAATAATAGGATACGTTAAGCTATATCGGAGGTTCGGACCTCCCTATAAGGGGCCGGTAACTAGGATAGAGTCGTAGCACTTACAGTAATAGTAATAGTATTATAACTACGATAACGGTAATAGTATTATAATAATAGGAAGATACTATCGAGACTAGTGCGGGTGGATTTAGTTAGAGCTAGAGCTTCCTCTTTAATTAATACCTTTTACTCTCTTAATTATCTAGCGACTACCGCAGGGAGTTAAGTAAAGCCTGATCTACTTTATGATTCGCAATTAGGTAGCTTTCAGTCTATTCCTAATGAATTCGCCCGCTGGATCGAACCCTTCCGCAGTAGATTAGCTACCTGCTCGCCTTGAAGGTCTCGATAGCTCCGAAAGCCTCTCCTAAGGTTAGTCTCTATTATATGTCTTCTACGATTAGTTATGCGTAACCTTTAAACGTCGTTTATTTTCGATCCTTCTTCAAGATCTAGATCTAGGAGCCTTCGATCGATGTTATAAATTTAATTAGTTAATTACAGTTAGCTAAGGTTAATTTAAGGTTCAAAATCAGTTAATAGTTTCTTTATTACGAATCAGTTATTCGATTAAAGAGAGTTATCTTTCGATATATTATTATATAGTCCGTTGCCTTGAATTCGCTACTAATTAGACCGGGTTCCCTGCCTTCCCGCGGCTACGAGGTAGTTAATATAAAGTAGGAAGTTAGAGTAGAGGTGAAGCCGAGTAGGCGCCGGTAGGAGGTTAAGGATATAACTACTTAATTATAAGCAAGGAGCCGGGTTTAATAGTTAGATGAAGATCTAAGGATCAAGGAAATAGTTAATTAGAAAGGATCAGTAGAATACTTAGCTCGGCTATATGAGGCCCTGAGTAGTAGGAAGGTGTAAAGGAGACTAATATCGATATATTAAGTTAGAGTTAGAGCTCCTTATCTAATTAATAACCTCTTACTCTTCTAATTATCTGTGACTACGGTAATAGTGATAGTATTATAACTACGGTAAAGGTGACGGTATTATGATTACGATAATAGTAATTGTATTATGGCCTGCGTGTAAGTAGCACGCGTAGTAATAGTAGTTGAGTTATGTAAAAGCTTCTTAGATATCCCTGAATATAATACTTATAAGGGGATCGTAGCGTGGGGCGTTAGTTGATATCGTCTACCTTAATCTACGTAAGATCTACTTAAGCGACAGACTAATAGTAGGTCGCCTATCTATTATCGGTAAGCGTAATATAATAAGTCGTATAGCTAGACTTATTATTATTACGCTCTTACTTAGAGTTACACGCCGGTTATTATCTAGTAGCCCTGCGAGTTCCTGAATAAAACGCAGTTAGTAACCCTCCCTTATTCCTTTAATATTCCTTACTCCTATATACCCCTTACTATAAACTCCCTCTCACGCCTTACTATCGATAGGATGCGACCGGCCGAGATTATACTAGAATATAGTACGCTCACAGGGGAATATCAGATAGTAGTGCCTCCTAACCCCTATACCTACCTAGCGTTAATACTAATAAGGATAGCTCCTATAGTAAATCGTCTACTACCTGATCCTCGAACTAACGAATACCCGACCGGAAAAGATCTCTCGTATCTAAGATACCTTTCGGGCGCTTATAGAGAAGCTATAGATAACCTCGACTATATCTTCCCGGCTGCCGAGAGACGCTACTTGCTAGGCGCTATTACTGACCCTTTTACTACTATTATACTTCCTACTATCTCTAATCCGAGCTCTCCCTAGGACGTTCACGCCCTTCCTCTTATTATATAAAGACCGAGAACCTTTGCCCTCTAGCGGGCCGCCTAGTCTGAATAATACCCTTTCGAAACGTATATCTCCGGGCCTCGAGCCTACGGATCTTATATCTTTAATTCCTACCTCTACTTATTAAATATCTACGAATTCTGCGAATCTTACCTCTACTGATCTATCCTCTGCGGATCCTATAAATACTACTTTTACGATTCCTACAACTATAAATCCTGCGAGTCTTACGACTATAAATCCTGCGAATCCTATAGCTAGATATCCTGCGAATCCTACTACTACGAATCTGCTAGCGACTAACCTCCTTATTACGCCCGAACCTATAATAACGCCGGATAGAATAGTAATATAGCCTCGGAAACGAAGAAGGATAGAGGAAAGATACTAAGCTGATCCGGTTAGAACGATAGCTCTATAATAGACGGCGAGCCGGGAGAGGGTTTACGAACTAGACGCGGTAGAGACCTTTTAATAAGAGCTATAGTAGCTATATATTAAGGGGAAGAAGAATAACGCCGCGGCGTCGTATTATATCCTAGCTTTATAGATTACTTTCCTTAAGGAGTTCTTCTTTTAAAACACGTTCGGGAGAGCTTACTAATAGCGGATTCTCGAGCTACTTAATGAGATCGTGGAATACGAAGAGGTAAAGATATCTGAGGTAGTTTTAGCAGCAGAAACTGCGGCGGCGAAGAATCTACTACTAGAGATATAAACCTTTTTTATATTATATACTAAGTATAAAGCAAGAGATACTAAGCAGGAGATAACTCAGGAGATTACTAAGATAATTCGCGGATTTGAGCTATACTAAGCCTTTATAGATCTATAGGAGAAAGCGGCAGGCCCGGATAGAGATAAGTTACGAAGGTTCCTCGAGTTATAAGGCTTCGCTAAGTCGTAAGGGCATGATATTCGCAGTTATATCTTAGGCTACTTATTAAAGGAGCTAGGCATAAGACTAGATATCCTAAGTAATAAGCTACAGGTTTACTAGGGAGTCTACCTTCTAGTATAGCAGTTTAGGAAGGGTATCATAGTACTTCTCCTGAAGAGGGCCCTAAGTTAGTAAGTAGCTAATCCTTAACCTCTGCTCGTAGCACTTCTAATAGCTCTAGGATCTATAAGATTAGCACCTAGAAAATGCAGCGGATTACTAAGGTCCTCTTCGACGCCTTCCCGGGATCGGTTAACATATGCGCAGCTACAGAGTATCTGATTTCATATATCTTAAAAGAGCTTAGTGCGAAGTTAATAGCGCTATAAACGTCGCGAGGAGCATATTAGCTAAGTCTCTCTCTGCTTGAAACCCTTAGCTTACTCTAGGGCGGAGGAAAGAACTCTAGCGAAGCAGGTTCTCTCTAACGATAGCTATATATATACTATTATTACTGTTATATAGAAGGTATTGCAGGTATAGGCGAGTGCTATAACGCGATATAGTCGCGATTAGGGAACGGTCGCTATAGTAATATATATTTAGTTTCGGCCGTAATAGTCTATAATAAATTAGAATAGCTTCTCGGGGAAATCGGGTTTATTATAATACAGCTGGTCTCTGACGGTCGCTTAGTAGACATAGGTATACCTTAGTGTTTTAGCATATTAATATGTCTAAATATTAAACTACTATATTATCTCTGCTCGGTATCCTACTAGTGTAAAAATTCCTTATCTTATATTATATATCATGTTCCCGTTATCTGCTTTATAATACTAAAAGCTATAAAGGCAAGAAGAAGGTCAGTTTCAAGTAGTTAGTTGAGGAAAAATAAGGTACGGACCTTATCGAGTAGGTTTATGTCGCGTAGTTAATCGGGAAAGATCCTGATAAGGCCGATAGATCGCTTTATTATAGTATTACGCGATTATCTGATCGAAGGTCGCGTGCTAATTTAGGGTAGAACTCTTTAAGTAGCTTGTCGATAGCTCTGTTATTTACTTCTTACGCGACCTCGAACGAGTATACTTATGATACAGTAAGGACTTATCAGGCGGCCCTTATCTTACTTTCTATAGCGACTCTAATAGAAGATAGAGAAGGGTATGCAGGATACTCTAGCTGTCGGAGTCAGTCGAGTGATAGGCTTACTACGATTAACTCGCTATTATTAGGCGCTAGGAGAAGTGAAGAGGCGTCTTTAATCGGAGACTCGGGTTTAGCTACAATTAATTCCCTGCTGCCAGAGGCTAGGAGTAGTATTAAGGCGTCTATAAGCGGAGACTCGGGTTTAGCTACGATTAATTCCCTGCTGCTAGACGCTAGGAGTAGTATTAAGGCGTCTATAATCAGAGACTCGGGTTTAGCTACGATTAATTCCCTGCTACCGGACGCTAGGAGTAGTATCGAGGCAGCTTTAATCGCAAGCTCCGGTCTTACTACTATTAATTCCTTACTGCCGGACGCTAGGAGTAGCGTCGAGGTATCCTTAATCGAGGACTCAGGTTTCGCTACGATTAGGTCTCTCTTATTAAGAGCAGGGAGTAATATTAACGTAAGATCAGCTAAGGACTCGGGTTTCGCGATAATCGATACTCTACTACTAGTAGCGAGGAGTAGTAGTAAGGCGGTATCATTCGCGGACTGCATCTCGACTCTTAGATAATTAGAATAACTAGTAGACTATAACCCTATGATCGCCTTACTATTACTATCTCTAAACTCGGAATACTTTATTACCTGATAAACGTCGCGTTTCGATTCTTTAGGCTACGAGCGGGTAAAGTAGTAGTAATTAAGAAGAGATAAGGTAGAGAGTCTCTTGGACGGAAAGGGCTACTGAGATTAGCGTACGTTCTATTAGGATAATAGGAGGGTAAAGGGAGGGGGTTCCTAGGAACGAATAGGTAAGGGTACGTTAATCGGAGATATCTCTCGGGGCGAGCTAATAGAATTATAGATATAGGGGAAGCTTCTGTGGACTATAAGGGTAACTATAAGATAGTAGACTCTCTAGGCGAACTAATAGATATATTCGATAGACCTGGGATAGACTTCTCGTAAGACGGGTACGACCGGAATATACTAAACCTCCTTCGATAATACGATATATAAGAATAGTCCGAGGAGTACTACTAACTAGCGGATATTATCTGACGCTAAACCTAGGCGGGGATCTTAGGCTATATAGACTAACGATATAGCCGGGAGGAGATTAGCTATAATACTGCTACAGGGGATAATTATTACTCGCTAGATACTATATACGAGAATATCAGGGGGTTTCCGAGTAATACGATTAGACTCGGATTTAATAGTCTTCGGGGGAACTAAGGGGTAGTAGTAAGGTAAGTCCTGCCCTCGGCGGAAGTAATTAAGGAGCTTTTCACTAGTATTTAAGATAAGAGCTCCGGGGTAAAGAATATATACTTATACTTAGAGGAGCCGGCGCAGACGTTTCTTAGGACGAGTATAGATATCGATAGCACGATTGCGTTTCCGGTTTTAGTAGGAGCGTTTCGGGGAGAGCTTTACTATTACCTGACTTTCTAGTTTACGCGTAGGATTATAAGCGATATAAAGATCGAACGAAGTATTTATCACGAGGATAATAAGGGAACTTTAAGAGTAGCGACTCTTTAGCTATAATAAATCCTATACGTGTATATCGGCGGGATCTAAGGGATTTATGATTATATAGTCTATATATTCTTATCTCGTCTTTATAAGTCGGATATTCCCTTTAAGGGCTTGACGGAGGTCTAGATACGAGCTTTCACAGATAGTATTATACTTAAGAGTATCTTCGATTATATCCTAAATATAGCTACTTAGTATATCTTACTAACTTAGCTAACGAGTTAGTTGAATGCCGCGGCGAAGGCGAACGAAACCCGAATAGGGGCGCAGGATTCGATAGTAAGATAATACCGGACTTACGCTATCTAGTTCTAATACCTCGAGGCGATCTGGATAATAGTATAAAGCTATACGCAGGAAGCTGATTTACAGGATTTCTCTGATGCCTTTCTTTATATAATAAGTAAGGGTTATAAGTTATAATTCTAAGGCTAGGATTTATTTCCTATAGTCGTGGCTAAGTTCTATAATAAGCTCGATACTATCTTCGATTAGAGGTTCCTATAGTACGAAGAGCTGTATATAGATATAGCGATAGAGATCTGCCTAAGCGTACCTGCAGAGGGGATATCTGATTAAGGAGAGGCTTAGGTATACTTATAGAAATGATATTATTTAGAGAGGTTTCTCGAGAATATATATGTCGAGCCGGTCGAGGGGGTAATATAATATTATAACGTTAAGTTCCTATATAAGGCAGTAAATATAATATATATTCCTGTAAAGAAGTCGTAGATCTATACTGCAGGCTTACGGTACTTATAATACTATACGATAGAGAAAGAGATTACGGATACTAGCACGATCTATCCCTTTTAGAATAAGAGTATATTAGAGCTCTACCTCGACTAGACGACCTGGCACTCGGTAGTATCGGATAGGAAATAGGTAAGGAAGAAACAAGAGACTATCGAGGGGGTATATCGGAACTCGAAGAAGCGAGTACGTATTACGTATTATAATACTTATAATTAGGCGTTAGCCTTACGCTTAGAGTATCGCGTTAAGAGTATAGTCCTCTTAGTCTATATAGATAAGTATCGGAGACGAGAAATAGATTAAGGGCGCAGGTTATAGCTACTATAGTAGTCGAAGATACCTTTATTTACATAAGCGATAGAAACCCCTAGGTTCTGCGATTATATACTAGGTAACGTTCAAAAGCTATATATACTATTCGAGGCGGTAGTAATAATAGTACTTAGTAATAGGATCGTTAAAGGCCGGAGTTATCTGCTATATGCCCTGCTTTAGTGCTTTCGCTACTTCTTCTCCTGCAGTACGTTAGAGATAGTGCCGAGCCTCTAGTACTAAAAGTATATATCGCAGAGGACCGGGAGGTAGCGATATAGTCTAGCGTTCGAGAGGACCTTGTTATAAATAGGCTATAGCTAGTAGGGTTCGGTAATGGACTGGAGGCGCCTCTAGGTTACGGAGGAGATGAAACCTTACTTTGTGATAAAGTCTTCGGATATCCTGGGTTTTAATTAAAGGACGCGTAAGGTCTAACAGGCGGCTTAGGAGCTAGATAATATTCTTAAGGTTCTCCTTAAGGCGATAGAAGAGCTAAAGCTTAACGATGTCTTATAGCTACTTAGCTACTTATATTTCAGAAGGTATCGCTAAGAGGTCTTATAAGGTCTACTTAAGGAGGTATATCTAGGAAAGTCTGATATTAGGAGTAAGATTAAGGAGGATAAGATTCGCTTTTATAAGTCCGACTTAGCTAGTTACTTCAGGAGGCTGTATTTTACGTTAGGGAATAAGACGAGGGTGAAAAACCTAAGAGCTATCTTCGACTAGTTATAGT
Organism: Rhynchosporium graminicola; assembly: GCA_900074885.1. Taxonomy (NCBI): domain Eukaryota; kingdom Fungi; phylum Ascomycota; class Leotiomycetes; order Helotiales; family Ploettnerulaceae; genus Rhynchosporium; species Rhynchosporium graminicola. Next base: position 8,042 of record FJUW01000116.1, read on the forward strand.
TAGCTAATAGGTCGTGGAATTATACGTATTTCGAAGCGAAATAGTACCGGATAATATATAGTAAGGTAGATAGGGCGCTTCGCGTATATCTAACGATCTAAGACTAATAGAGGCAGGCGTTCTTTATAGATTTCTTTTAGTTCTATTTAGTGATACCTCTTTTAGACGGGAATAGAACGCTACTATCGACAGTAAAGTATATAGGGCAGCGCATTTAGTAGTTAGTAGTAGAGAGGAGAGGGGTTTTTAAGTAGGGGCGGCTAGAATATAATAAGATAGCGCCCCTACTATACCCTGAATCGCTCTCGATGATAAAGGAGCGAATACTAAGGTTTTTAAGGCCTTGAAAAGGGTTTCGGTATACTAAGATACTGAAAGAGGGCGGCGAGGCGTGCACTAGGAGTTAAGTGCTAGGGAAGTTAGGGGGGAAATATAGTTCTGATATCGGATAAGTTATATTAGTATTTCCTCTTACGATAGGGCTATTATAAGGCTCGTGGATATATTAAGGGGGAATAGATTTCCTCTAGCGATAGTGCTATCGTGGGGCTTATTATAATATTAGTAGAAGGTGGATTTTCCTCGTGACGAGAGTACTATCTTAGGAATTATTAATATATAAGTGGAAAGTGGATTCTCTTTATAACGAGAGTACTATTATAGGACTTATTAATATATTAGTAGAAGGGGGATTTTCCTTATAGCGAGAGTGCTATCATAGGACTCGTTAACATATTAGTAGAAGATAGATTTTCCTTGTGATAATAGTACTACTATAAGGCTCGTTAAAATATTAATAGAATATATAATTATAATAGGTATCTTATCGTCGAATGGATATATATGAATCTATACTACCTAGTCTAGTCTATAGCCTAAGTAACGATCTCTCTCATCTCGGCTATATATAAAGTAAAGACGCAGGGTACGCTAGGCGATAAGTAAGTATAATATAATATATGAAATTATTAGCTCTAGTAAGCTATACTTCTGGAGGTATACGAGACTACGGGATAGTAAGTTAGACTTCTGCTACCTTAGCGAATACCGTATCTTCTGGAAATCCTTCCCTCCTTTCCTTATCTATTATAGCGTTTTCCTAGTGCTTCCTATTATCTATTATCCGGGCAGGTATATGCATTTCGTCCTCTATACTGCCGTCCGCTATCTCTATATCTGAGGCGTCCCCTATAAGTTCTAAAACCGACTTTATAATCTCTTTATTAGCTGACTCGTACTCCTATAAGGATACTGCAGCTTTTAGCTCTTTTACTATCTCCTTATCCGGCACCTCTTCTAACGCTCTATCCAGATCCCTACTAGCTTCTTCTCTAGATATATTACTATCGCTGAGCTATAGAGCGTTAAGAGTAGCTATAGGAAAGTATCTGCTGATTAACTTCTCTAACTTCTCCCCTAAGGCCTTAAGCTTAGGATCGAGACGAAGCTTACGTAACTTAGTAGTACGCAAGATCTAGTAAGCTTTACTACGCAGATAAGAATCTCTATACTTATAAAGTGCTTTAAAGTTAAAGTACTAACGCTTCAAGATACTATCGAGTTCGCGCTAAGCCTCTTTATCTATATCGCTATCTAAATAACCTGTATATATAGTCATAAGACCTATAGTAGCGCCCCAGATGCCCTCCCGGGTAGTGAACGCCCTATCGAAGAGGAGGCCAGTATAAATAGTAAATATAGTATGAATAACGCCGAGGGGGAGGAATAAGGTATATTCCGAAGTTTAGCGAAGAATAACTAGGTTTTCTAATTCGGCAGCGATAGGGGCGAGAGGGGCGGATAGATAGCGGAGTAAGGTAGCGATATTTATTTCAGTAGGGGGCGTAAAGAGCTATAGCTTCTTATACTTACCGGAAAGTGCGATAAGCTTAGTAAATATAGTATTAATATAGAAAGCTACGATCTAGTTAGTAAATCTAATATAAGCAGTATAGGGGATTATATCCTGGCTAGTGATATAGCGTCTAAGGCGAGGGGGAAGAGTAAGGCTAAACTTAGCGTTCTGTAACAGTATATCGATAAGGGTAGATATAGGAGCGCTAGTCTCGACTGGTTAGGATATAAGCTTCAGCATATAGCGTTTAATATCGCGGAATAGCCGGAGGTCCTTACTCTAGCTTCTATCCTCTTTTTCGAAGAGTATAGTAATATCCTCCTTACTCTCTATTGAATCTATGATCTAGTCCCAGAGTGTATTATATGTGGGTTCCTAGCCCTTAAGGCATGAGGCCTTAGTGAATATCTTCGGGGTGCTTATATTCTAAGATATTTTAGTATATAGGATTCTGTTAGATACGATTCCGGCGTTTATAAAAGTAGCGTTATAGACTTTCTTTCGCGCGAATAGATATAAGTTGAATAAGGTAATGAAGGCGGACGGGAGGAGTTCCCTAGTAAGGTTAGTAATATCGCGAGGGTTATAGGAAAGCTTACTATCGCTACTTAAGAGCTCGGGATTTCTGCTGAGCCTCGCGGTTGCGGCGCTTCGATTCTTCGTCTGAAGCTATTAGTCTCTTATATATAGAGGCCCTGCGCGACGCTATAGAAGGTTATTTACGTTTTGAAATTAGATTTAGATATACAGTAGGATATTAATAGCCTTTCGCTACCCGGGCGTGATATAATAAGAGGTCGACTATAATAGTTGTTTTATGTTTCGGAATGGGATTTGCGAAAGGAATATTAGATAGAAGGTTTAGGCATATCGGTATACTAAAATAATAGGCGCCCTATCGCGCGCGAGCTATCTTACGATAGCGAACAGGGTATACACGGCTGTAAAACGCGCTTGCAGGAGATATAGGGTACACGGATTATAATATGCTACTGAAACTAAAATAGTATAACTAAGGCGGGATCTAGGAGGTAGTAGGTATAGTAGATAGAGGAATAGTCGAGATAAATATAAACTTGCGCTTTATATAAGCGAAGGTAATACGGATATTAGATATAATAAAAGATCGACGTTATAGTAGCACGGAGATAGATACGTTAAGAGAAGGTATTTACTAGACTTAATTACTAGCTAGTCTACTATAAGGTCTGTTCTAAGTAGGTTCGCTTATATCGATATTCTCGACGACTTCCCCTAGGTAAGTATTAGACCCTATCTATAAGATACTCTATAGTAATAAGTTCTTAATAGAACTCTTAGGTTTCGGTAAGAGTATTCCTAGGGGGGCGGATAGCTCCTTCGATAAGGGTATAGAGGTTATAAGCGAAGGTTAGGAGAGAGGAGCCGGAAGTAACGTTATTTATAATACGGTGATTAGAGGTGCGAGGGGCGGTGCGGAACTGCTAGGAGGAAAGAGTACTACTAGTAATTAGAGGAAGTAGAGAAATAAAGACTAATTACTTATAAGTAAGAGCGGGAGTAAGTTAGAAGGTATCGTGAATAAGTAGCGGATTAGTTACTATACTAGTTAGGATATTTCATAAGATATAGATAAAGGTGCTTTACGTACCTAAAAACGTAATATAGTAGAGCGTAAGAGTATCGGAAGAGAGGTAGAGATAGATAGTAGTAGCTGCGAACTAGTTCGAATTAGCTTTGGAAAATCACGACTAGAGAGGGTCTTGACTTTACGACGAAGTTCTTCTAAAGAGAGCTTGAAACCTATCTTAAGTAGCGCTTTTGGGCGATAGAATAGGTGCTAAAGCGTAAATAATAGATAAAGAAGAGTATTTATCTTAGGAATTCGGTCGAGGGCTAAGTATTCCTGGTAGTAATATGGAATGTAGCGTGACGTTACTATAGTAATAGCGCGCTAGCGTGTTTTAATATATCTATATACTAAAATATCTTAAGTTGTATATCGGATGGCGGATCTTCTGGAGATAGTAAATATTAACTAAGATACTGATATAACGCTAGTATAAGGATATAACAAGCTATATGATTATGTAGACTATACCCTACTTAGTCGGACTATAGAGCGAATTAGTATAGGAGATTCCTGCTCCTAATATAATTTATATATTTAATAGTAAGAAGAGGAAAGGGCTAGGCGAATAAGGTCGCGGGAAAAAGGTATATTACTTCACTCCAGAATAGTATTCGATACTTATTCGTATAGTACTATAGCTTTAAGGGAGTTTAGTACGCGTATAATAAAGGCTTTTAATTCGACCTTACCTGCTAATCCGGGCTCGATATCTGTAATAATCCTATAGCTCGTATATATATATCCGGACGACGCCCTCGATAAGGTATTTATCTTGTTTCCGCTTCTGCTATCGGAGATCCGCTATAAGATCTAGAAGTGCGCGATAGCTTTCTAGATTAATATAGTCCGAGTGCGTTCCGCTAGTATTAGTTCTACTCTCGATACTTCCTTACTACGATTTGTCGTGCTTTAAAAGCTAATCCTCCTTACGCTCTGTATAGATAGTCGATTAGTATACCTCGAGGTATATAAGTATACCTAGGAGATATAGTATAGTATATATTTTCAGATAGATATAGATATATTAGGCTTAATCTTAAGGTCTTACGGGGAGCATATAAAGATATTGCGAATAATAAAGACTAGATTAGCTATAGGACTTAGGCGCTTAGAGATCCTATTTCGTGTTTACTTTACTTATAAGGATAGTAAGATAAGTAAAGGATATAACTAAGAACTAGATAAGGGCGGATTTTTGAAGACCTTAACTGCGTTTAGGAACCTAGTAGCTTTATACTTTGTTATAATTAATAAGGAGAGATTAGTCTGGGCTCGAAGCAAGAGATATACGAAGGAGGCAGTAGAGAAGGCGTAGAAGGGGGAGTTTAAGAGAAGAGTGAAACCTCCTGGGGTATTTCGAATATTAATATCTCTTCGCCTAGCGGAGGAGTATACGTGTATCTCTGGACTAGTAACCTGCTGGGCGCAGGTATTATAGCGAAGGGTAGATAGATAATTAGAGCGAAGGAGAGGTTTACTATAGTTCTTAAGGCGAAAATGATCCTGCTTAGCTTACGATAGAGGTAGGGAGTTTATACTATCCTCTTTATACGATTCTTAGCTTATGAAGTAAAGTAATAGCTAGCTGCCTTGTTTTAGATAATAGGTCTAGAGTAAAGGTTACTTATAGAGGAATTATAAAGTATATTTTTATTACGTATAAAGAATCTTGCCTATAGAGATAAGACTTCTTCTATAGTTTTTAATCTTATAAGGATAATAGATAATATAGACCTATTTAGATAGGTAAGGGATATGGGCCTAAAGCTAAGGGTAGGTATCCTTAGATAACTTGGGAAGCTTATAGTAGGCTGATGTAGGGATATAGTTGATTAGAGGTTATCTATAGATTAGAGTAGTAGTAGTAGCTATCGGTAGTATAAATGTAGATAGGGTTCTTAGTATAGAGGAATATTAATAGCTTAAC
>FJUW01000114.1:0-14675 GCA_900074885.1 Rhynchosporium graminicola
TCTATAAGAACTCCTATTATCTTTACCTATCTATTTTTTATAGCAAATACCCTTATACTATACTTATTATTACTACTTATCCCTATTTTTTATTCAATTATTATAACTCGACTCTTATCCTCGAAACCCTTCTCTCGCTAGTAACTACTCTACTACTATCCCTGCTATTATAACCCTTTCTCTATTAAGTAAATACTATACTAGTATATTAATTACTATATAAAGCCTTACCCTCTAATTATAATACCTATAGCTACTCTTCTATATTAATACCCTCTTTACTATAGAAATTCCTACCCTATAAGTCCTGCTAATATTAACTACTCTCTATTACCCGTAAGGTTAATTCTCAGCTATATACCCCTAAACCTCTTAATAATCTACTTTTAACTCTATATAATCAAAATCCTAATCTTTCTTTTATCTTAAAATATTCGAGTATTAAAAATCTCGAAAATTATCCCTACGACGCTTCTTTCTCGACCAACTTCCAAAGTTAAGCTATTAATATTCCTCTATACTAAGAACCCTATCTACATTTATACTACCGATAGCTACTACTACTACTCTAATCTATAGATAACCTCTAATCACCTATATCCCTACATTAGCTTACTATAAGCTTCCCAAGTTATCTAAGGATACCTACCCTTAGCTTTAGGCCTATATCCCTTACCTATCTAAATAGGTCTATATTATCTATTATCCTTATAAGATTAAAAACTATAGAAGAAGTCTTATCTCTATAAGTAAGATTCTTTATACGTGATAAAAATATACTTTATAATTCCTCTATAAGCAACCTTTACTCTAGACCTATTATCTGAAATAAGGCAGCTAGCTATTACTTTACTTCATAAGCTAAGAATCGTATAAAGAGGATAGTGCAGACTCCCTACCTCTATCGTAAGCTAAGCAGGATCATTTTCGCCTTAAGAACTATAGTAAACCTCTCCTTCGCTCTAATTATCTATCTACCTTTCGCTATAATACCCGCGCCCAGCAGGTTACTAGTCTAGAGATATACATATACTCCTCCGCTAAGCGAAGAGATATTAATATTCGAAATACCTTAGGAGGTTTCACTCTTCTCCTAAACTCCCCCTTCTACGCTTTCTCTACTACCTCCTTCGTACGTCTCTTACTTCGAGCCCAGACCGATCTCTCCTTATTAATTATAATAAAGTATAAAGCTACTAGGTTCCTAAATGCAGTTAAGGTCTTTAAAAATCCGCCCTTATCTAGTTCCTAGTTATATCCTTTACCTATCTTACTATCCTTATAAGTAAAGTAAATACGAAATAGGATCTCTAAGCGCCTAAGTCCTATAGCTAATCTAGTCTTTATTATTCGTAATATCTCTATATACTCCCTATAGGACCTTGAGATTAAGCCTAATATATCTATATCCATCTGAAAATATATACTATACTATATCTCCTGGGTATACTTATATACCTCGAGGTATACTAATCGACTATCTATATAGAGCGTAAGGAGGATCGGCCTTTAAAGCACGATAAATCGTAGTAAGGAGGTATCGAGAGTAGAACTGATACCGGCGGAACGCACTCGGACTATATTAATCTAGAAAGCTATCGCGTACTTCTAGATCTTATAGCGGATCTCCGATAGCAGAAGCGGAAATAAGATAAATACCTTATCGAGGGCGTCGTCCGGATATATATATACGAGCTATAGGATTATTATAGATATCGAGCCCGGATTAGCGGGCAAGGTCGAATTAAAAGCCTCTATTATACGCGTGCTAAACTCCCTTGAAGCTATAGTACTATACGAATAAGTATCAAATACTATTCTAAAGTGAAGTAACGTACCTCTTTCCCGCGACCTTATTCGCCTGGCCCTTTCCTCTTCTTACTATTATAGTACAAATTATATTAGAGGCAGGAATCTCCTGTACTAATTCGCTCTATAGTCCGACTAAGTAGAGTATAGTCTACGTAATCATATAACTCGTTATATTCTTATACCGGCGTTATATCAGTATCTTAGTTAATATTTACTATCTCCAGAAGATCTGCCGTCCGATATACGACTCAGGATGTTTTAGTATATAGATATATTAAAACACGCTAGCGCGCTATCACTATAGTAATATCACGCTATATTCTATATTACTACTAGGAATACTTAGCCCTCGACCGAATTCCTATGATAAATACTCTTCCTTATCTATCGTTTACGCTTCAGTACCTATTCTATCGCCTAAAAGCGCTACTTAAGATAGGTTTTAAGCTCTCTTTAGAAGAACTTTATCGTGAAATCAAGACCCTCTCTAGTCGTGATTTTCCAAGGCTAATTCGAACTAGTTCGCGGCTACTGCTATCTATCTCTACCTCTCTTCCGATACTCTTACGCTCTATTATATTACGTTTTTAGGTACGTAAAGTACCTCTATCTATATCTTATGAAATATCCTAACTAGTATAGTAACTAATCCGCTACTTATTTATAATACCTTCTAACCTACTCCCGCTCCTACTTATAAGTGATTAGTTTTTATTTCTCTACTTCCTCTAATCACTAGTAGTACCCTTTCCTCCTAGCAGTTCCGTACCGCCCCTCGTACCTCTAATTACTATATCGCAGATAACGTTACTTCCGGCCCCTCTCTCCTAACTTTCGCTTATAACCTCTATACTCTTATCGAAGGAGCTATCCGCCCCCCTAGGAATACTCTTACCGAAACCTAAGAGTTCTATTAAGAACTTATTACTATAGAGTATCTTATGAATAGGGTCTAATACTTACCTAGGGGAAGTTATCGAGAATATCGATATAGGCGAACCTGCTTAGAATAGACCTCGTAGTAGACTAGCTAGTAATTAAGTCTAGTGAGTACTTTCTCTTAACGTATTTATCTCCGTGCTACTATAACGTCAATCTTTTATTATATCTAATATCCGTATTACTTTCGCTTATATAAAGCGCAAGTTTATATTTATCTCGACTATTCCTCTATCTACTATACTTACTACTTCCTAGATCTTGCTTTAGTTATACTATTTTAGTTTTAGTAGCATATTATAATCCGTATACCTTATATCTCCTATAAGCGCGTTTTGCGGCTATATATACCTTATTCGCTGTCGTAGGATAGCTCGCGCGCGATAGGGCGCTTATTATTTTAGTATACTGATATACCTAAACCTTCTATCTAATATTCCTTTCGTAAATCCTATTTCGAAATACAAAATAACTACTATAGTCGACCTCCTATTATATTACGCCCGGGTAGCGAAAGGCTATTAATATCTTACTATATATCTAAATCTAATTTCAAAATATAAATAACCTTCTATAGCGTCGCGCGGGGCCTCTATATATAAGAGACTAATAGCTTCAGACGAAGAATCGAAGCGCCGTAACCGCGAGGCTCAGTAGAAATCCCGAGCTCTTAAGTAATAATAGTAAGCTTTCCCACGACTCTTGCGATATTACTAACCTTACTAGGGAACTCCTCTCGTCCGCTTTTACTATCTTATTTAATTTATATCTATCTGCGCGAAAGAATATCTATAACGCTACTTTTATAAACGCTAGAATTATATTTAACGGAATCCTATATACTAAAATATCTTGGAATATAGGCACCCCGAAGATATTCACTAAGGCCTTATGCCTTAAGGGCTAGGAACTTATATATAGTATACTCTAGGACTAGATTATAGATTTAATAGAGAGTAAGGAGGATATTACTATGCTCTTCGAAAATGAGGATAGAAGCTAGAGTAAGGACCTCCGGCTATTCCGCGATATCAACTGCTATATACTGAAGCTTATATCCTAACTAGTCGAGACTAGCGCTCCTATATCTGCCCTTATCGATATACTGTTATAGAACGCTAAGTTTAGCCTTACCCTTCCCTCTTGCCTCGGACGCTATATCACTAGCTAGGATATAATCTCCTATACCGCTTATATTAGATTTACTAACTAGATCGTAGCTTTCTATATCGATACTATATTTACTAAGCTTATCGCACTTTCTAGTAAGTATAAGAAGCTATAGCTCCTTACGCCCCCTACTGAAATAAATATCGCTACTTTACTCCGCTATCTATCCGCTCCTCTCGCCCTTATCGCCGCCGAATTAGAAAACCTGGTTATTCTTCGCTAAACTTCGGAATATATCTTATTCCTCCCCCCCGGTATTATTTATACTATATTTACTATTTATACCGGCCTCCTCTTCGGCAGGGCGTTTACTACCCGGGAAGGTATCTAGGGCGCTACTATAGGTCTTATAACTATATATATAAGTTATTTAGATAGCGATATAGACGAAGAGGCTTAGCGCGAACTCGACGGCGTCTTAAAGCGTTAATACTTTAACCTTAAGGCGCTTTATAAGCATAGAGATTCTCGTCTGCGTAGTAAAGCCTACTAGATCTTACATACTACTAAGTTACATAAGCTTCGTCTCGATCTCCTAAGCTTAGGGCTTTAGGGGAGAAGTTAGAGAAGTTAATTAATAGATACTTTCCTATAGCTACTCTTAACGCTCTATAGCTTAGCGATAGTAATATACCTAGAGAAGAGGCTAGTAGGGATCTAGATAGAGCGTTAGAAGAAGTACCGGATAAGGAGATAGTAAAGGAGCTAGAAGCTGCAGTATCCTTATAGGAGTACGAGTTAGCTAACGAGGAGATTATAAGGTTAGTTTTAGAACCTGCAGGGGACGCCTCGGATATAGAGATAGCGGATAGCGGCATAGAGAACGAAATATATATACTTACCCGGATAATAAATAATAGGAAGTACCGGGAAAACGCTATAATAGATAAGGAAAGGAAGGAAGGATTTCTAGAAGACGCGGTATTCGCTAAGGTAGTAGAAGTCTAACTTATTATCCTATAGTCTCGTATACCTCTAGAAGTATAGCCTACTAGAGCTAATAATTTCATATATTATATTATACTTACTTATCGCCTAACGTACCCTACGTCTTTACTTTATATATAGCCGAGATAAGAGAGATCGTTACTTAGGCTATAGACTAGACTAGGCAGTATAGATTCATATATATCCATTCGACGACAAGATACCTATTATAATTATATATTCTACTAATATTTTCAACGAGCCTTATAGTAGTACTATTATCACGAGGAAAATCCACCTTCTACTAATATATTAATAAGTCCTATAATAGCACTCTCGTTATAAAGAGAATCCACCTTCTACTTATATATTAACGATTCCTAAGATAGTACTCTTATTATAAGGAAAATCCACCTCCTACTAATATTATAATAAGCCCCACGATAGTACTATCGCTAGAGGAAATCTATTCCCCCCTAATATATCTATAAGCCTTATAATAGCTCTATCGTAAGAGGAAAATCCAGTATAACTTATCTGATATTAGAACTATATTTCCCCTCTAACTTCCTTAGCGCTTAACTCCTAGTGCACGCCTCGCTGCCCTCTTTTAGTATCCTAATATACCGAAACCCTCTTCAAGGCCTTAAAAACCTTAGTATTTACTCCTTTATCATCGAGAGCGATTCAGGGTATAGTAGAGGCGCTATCTTATTATATTCTAGCCGCCCCTACCCGAAAACCCCTCTCCTCTCTACTACCGACTACTAAATACGCTACCCTATATACTTTACTATCGATAGTAGCGTTCTATTCCCGTCTGGAAGAGGTATCACTAAATAGAACCGAAAGAAATCTATAAAGAACGCTTACCTCTATTAGTCTTAGATCATTAGATATACGCGAAGCGCCTTATCTACCTTACTATATATTATCTAGTACTGTTTCGCTTCGAAATGCATACGATTCCACGACCTATTAGCTAACTATAACTAGTCGAAGATAACTCTTAGGTTTTTCACCCTTATCTTATTCCCTGACGTAAAATATAGCCTCCCGAAGTAACTAGCTAAGTCGGACTTATAAAAGCGAATCTTATCCTCCTTAATCTTACTCCTAATATTAGACTTTCCTAGATATACCTCCTTAAGTAGACCTTATAGGACCTCTTAGCGATACCTTCTGAAATATAGGTAGCTAAGTAGCTATAAGACGTCGTTAAGCTTTAGCTCTTCTATTACCTTAGGGAGAACCTTAAGAATATTATCTAGCTCCTAAGCTACTTATCGGACTCAAGATATCCGAAGACTTTATCGTAAAGTAAGGTTTCACTTCCTCTATAACCTGGAGGCGCCTCCAGTCTACTACCGAACCCTACTAGCTATAGCCTGTTTATAATAAGGTCCTCTCGAACGCTAGACTATAACGCTACCTCTCGGTCCTCTGCGACGTATACTTTTAGTACTAGAGGCTTAGTACTATCTCTAACGTACTACAGGAGAAGAAGTGGCGAAAGCACTAAAGTAAGGTATATAGCAGATAACTCCGGCTTTTAACGATCCTATTACTAGATACTATTATTACTACCGCCTCGAATAGCATATATAGCTTTTAAACATTACTTAGTATATAATCGCAGAACCTAGGGGTTTCTATCGCTTATATAAATAAGAGTATCTTCGACTACTATAGTAGCCGCAACTTGCGCCCTCGATCTATCTCTTATCTCTGATACTTATCTATATAGACTAAGAGGACTATACTCTTAACGCGATACTCTAAGCGTAAGGCTAACGCCCGATTACGAGTATCATAATACGTAATATATACTCGCTTCTTCGAGTTCCGATATACTCCCTTAATAGTCTCTTATTTCTTCCCTACCTATTTCCTATCTAATACTACCGAGTACTAGGTCATCTGGTCGAGGCAGAGCTCTAATATACTCTCGTTCTAAAAGGGATAGATTATGCCAGTATCCGTAATCTCTTTCTCTATTATATAGTATTATAAGTACTATAAGCCTGCGGTATAGATCTACGACTTCTTTACGAGAATATATATTATATTTACCGCCTCGTATAGGAACTTAATATTATAGTACTATATTACCCCCTCGACCGGCTCGACGTATATATTCTCGAGAAACCTCTCTAAATAATATTATTTCTATAAGTATACTTAAGCTTCTCCTTAATTAGATATCCCTTCTATAGGTGCGCTTAGGCAGATCTCTATTACTATATCTATATATAGCTCTTTATACTATAGGAACCTCTAATCGAAGATAGTATCGAGCTTATCGTAGAACTTAGCTATAACTATAGGGAACGAATCCTAGCTTTAGAATTATAACTTATAACCCTTACTTATTATATAAAGAAAGGAATCAGAGAAATCCTATAGATCAGCTTCCTGCGTATAGCTTTATATTATTATCTAGATCGCCTCGAGGTATTAGGACTAGATAGCGTAAGTCTAGTATTATCTTACTATCGAATCCTGCGCTCCTGTTCGGGTTTCGTTTACTTTCGCTGCGGTATTTAACTAACTCGTTAGCTAAATTAGTAGGATATACTAAGTAGCTATATTTAAGATATAGTCGAAGATACTCTTAAGTATAACGCTATCCGTGAAGGCTCGTATCTAGACCTCTATTAAGCCCTTAAAAGGAATATCCGACTTATAAAAATAAAGCAGGAATACGTAGACTATATAATTATAAATCCCTTAGATCCCGCTGATATATACGTATAGGATTTATTATAGCTAAAGAGTCGCTACTCTTAAAGTTCTCTTATTATCCTTATAATGAATTCTTCGTTCGATCTTTATATCGCTTATAATCCTATATATAAACTAGAAAGTCGGGTAATAGTAAAGCTCTCCCCGAAACGCTCCTACTGAAACCGGAAACATAATTATGCTATCGATATCTATACTTATCCTAGGAAACGTTTACGCTAGCTCCTCTAAGTATAAGTATATATTCTTTACCCCGGAGCTCTTATCTTAAATACTAGTGAAAAGCTCCTTAATTACTTCCGCTGAGAGTAGGACTTACCTCGCTACTACCCTTTAGTTCCCCCGAAGACTATTAAATCCGAGTCTAATTATATTACTCGGAAACCCCTTGATATTCTCGTATATAGTGTCTAGCGGGTAATAATTATCTCCCGTAGCGGTATTATAGCTGATCTTCTCCCGGCTATATTATTAGTCTATATAGCCTAAGATCCCTGCCTAGGTTTAGCGTTAGATAATATTCGCTAGTCAGTAGTACTCCTCGGACTATTCTTATATATCATATTATCGAAGGAGGTTTAGTATATTCCGGTTATACTTATCTTACGAGGAGTCTATCCTAGGTCTATCGAATATATCTATTAGTTCGCCTAGAGAGTCTACTATCTCACGGTCACTCTTATAATCTATAGAAGCTTCCCCTATATTTATAATTCTATTAGCTCGCCCCGAGAGATATCTCTGATTAATATGCCCTTACTTATTTATTCCTAGGAACTCCCTCCCTTTACCTTCTTATTATCCTAATAGAATATACGCTGATCTCGGTAGCCCCTTCTATCTAAGGGACTCTCTAACTTATCTCTCCTTAATTACTACTACTTTACCTGCTCGTAGCCTGAAGAATCGAAACATGACGTTTATTAGGTAGTAAAGTATTCCGAGTTTAAGGATAGTAATAGTAAGGCGATCGTAAGGTTATAGTCTACCGGTTATTCTAATCGTCTAAGAGTCGAGATATAATCCGCGAATAATACTGCCTTACTATTACTTCTCGCTACTAGTAGTAGAGTATCGATTATCGCGAAACCCGAGTCTCTAGCTAATCCTGCGTTAATATTACTTCTTGCTCTTAGTAGGAGAGACCTGATTATAGCGAAACCTGAGTCCTCGATTAAGGATACCTTAATATTATTCCTAGCGTCCGGTAGTAAGGAATTAATAATAGTAAGACCGGAGCCTGCGATTGAAGCTGCCTCGATACTACTCTTAGTATCCGGTAATAAGGAATTAATCGTAGCTAAACCCGAGTCTCCGCTTATAGACGCCTTAATACTACTCCTAGCCTCCGGTAGTAGGGAATTAATCGTAGCTAAACCCGAGTCTCTGATTAAAGATACCTCTCTACTTCTCCTAGCGCTTAATAATAGCGAGTTAATTATAGTAAGCCTATCACTCGACCGACTCCGATAGCTAGAGTATCCTGTATACCTTTCTCCGTCTTCTGTCGGAGTCGCTATAGAAAGTAAGATAAGGGCCGCCTGACGAGTCCTTATTATATTATAAGTATACTCGTTCGAGGTCGTGTAAGAAGCAGACGACAGAGCTATTAATAAGCTACTTAAGGAGTTCTATTCTAAATTAGCACGCGACTTTCGATTAGATAATCGCGTAATACTATAATAAAGCGATCTATCGGCCTTATTAGGATCTTTCCCGATTAACTACGCGATATAGACTTACTCGATAAGGTCCGCACCCTATCTTTCCTCGACTGACTACTCGAAGCTGACTTTCTTCTTACTTTTATAGCTTTTAGTATTATAAAGTAGATAATAGGAACGTGATATATAGTATAGGACAAGGAATTTTTAAACTAGTAAGATACCGAGTAGAGATAATATAGTAGTTTAATATTTAGATATATTAATATACTAAAACACTAGGGTATACCTGCGTCTACTAGGCGACTATTAGAGACCGGCTATATTATAATAAACCCGATTTCCCCGAGAAGCTATTCTAATTCACTATAGACTATTATAGCCGAAACTGAATATATATTACTATAGCGACTATTCCCTAATCGCGACTATATCGCGTTGCAGCACCCGCTTATATCTATAATACCTTCTATATAATAGTAATAATAGTATATATATAGCTATCGTTAGAGAGAACCTGCTTTACTAGAGTTCTTTCCTCTGCCCTAGAGTAAGCTAAGGGTTTCAAGCAGAGAGAGGCTTAGCTGATATACTCCTCGCGATATTTATAGCGCTATTAACTTTATACTAAGCTCTTTTAAGATATATGGAATTAGATACTCTATAGCTGCGCATATGTTAACCGATCCCGGGAAAGCGTCGAAGAGGACCTTAGTAATCCGCTGTATTTTCTAGGTACTAATCTTATAGATCTTAGAGCTATCAGAAGTGCTACGAGCGGAGGTTAAGGATTAGCTACTTATTAACTTAGGGCCCCCTTCGGAAGAAGTACTATAATACCCTTCCTAAACTGCTATACTAGAAGGTAGACTCCCTAGTAGACCTATAGCTTATTACTTAGGATATCTAGTCTTATGCCTAGCTCCTTTAATAAGTAGCCTAAGATATAACTGCGAATATTACGCCCTTACGACTTAGCGAAGCTTTATAACTCGAGGAACTTTCGTAACTTATCCTTATCCGGGCCTGCCGCTTTCTCCTATAGATCTATAAAGGCTTAATATAGCTTAAATCCGCGAATCGTCTTAGTAATCTCCTAAGTTATCTTCTACTTAATATCTCTTGCCTTATACTTAGTATATAATATAAAAAAGGTTTATATCTCCGGTAATAGATTCTTCGCTACTATAGTTTCCGCTACTAAAACTACTTTAGATATCTTTACCTTTTCGTATTCCACGATCTTATTAAGTAGCTCGAGAATCCGCTATTAGTAAGCTCTCCCGAACGTGTTTTAAAAGAAGAACTCCTTAAGGAAGGTAATCTATAAAGCTAGGATATAATATAACGCTATAGTATTATTCTTCTTCCTCTTAATATACAGCTACTATAGCTCTTATTAAAAGGTCTCTATTATGTCTAGTTTATAAACCCTCTCTTAGCTCGCTATCTATTATAGAGCTATTATTCTAATTAGATCGGCTTAGTATCTTTCCTTTATCCTTCTTCGTTTCCGGGGCTATATTATTATTCTATCTAGCGTTATTACAGGTTCGGGCGTAGTAAGGAGGTTAATCGCCAGCAGATTCGCAGTAATAGGATTCGCAGGATATTTAGCTATAGGATTCGCAGGATTTATAGTTATAAGACTCGCAGGATTTATAGTTATAGGAATTATAAAAGTAATATTTATAGGATCCGCAGAGGATAGATTAGTAGAAGTAAGATTCATAGAATTCGTAGATATTTAATAAGTAGAAGTAGGAATTAAAAATATAGGATCCGCAGGCTCGAGGCCTAGAGATATACGTTTCGAAAGGGTATTATTCAGACTAGGCAGCTTACTAGAGAGTAAAGGTTCTCGGTCTTCGTATGGTAAGAGGAAGGGCGTGAATATCCTAAGGAGAGCTCGGATTAGAGATAGCGGGAAGTATAATAGTAGTAAAAGGGTTAGTAATAGCGCTTAGTAAGTAGCGTCTCTTAGCAGCTAGGAAGATATAGTTGAGGTTATCTGCAGCTTCTCTATAAGCGCCCGAAAGGTATCTTAGATACGAGAGATCTTTTCCGGTCAGGTATTCGTTAGTTCGAGGATTAGGTAATAGATAATTTACTATAGGAGCTATCCTTATTAGTATTAACGCTAAGTAAGTATAGGAGTTAGGGAGTACTACTATCTGATATTCCCCTGTGAGTATATTATATTCTAGTATAATCTCGGCCGGTTATATCCTATCGATAATAAGGCGTGAGAGGGGGTTTATAGTAAGGGGTATACGAGAGTAAGGAATATTAAAGGAATAAGGGAGGAGTACTAACCGCGTTTTATTCAGGAACTCGTAGGGCCGCTAGATAATAACCGGCATATAACTCTAAGTAAGAGCGTAATAATAATAAGTCCGGCTATACGACCTATTATATTACGCTTACTAACGATAGATAAGCGACCTACTGTTAGTCTATTGCTTAAGTAGATCTTACGTGGATTAAGGTAGATAATATCGACTGACGCCCTACGCTACGATCCTCTTATAGGTATTATATTTAAGGATATCTAGGAAGCTTTTATATAACTTAATTACTATTACTACGCGTGCCGCTTATACGCAGGCTATAATATAATTACTATTACTATAGTTATAATACTATTACCTTTACTATAGTTATAATACTATTACTATTACTATAGTTATAGATAATTAGAAGAGTAAGAGGTTATTAATTAGATAGGGAGCTCTGACTCTAACTTAATATACTAACGTTAGTCTCCTTTACACCTTCCTACTACTCAGGGCCTTATATAGCTGAGCTAAGTATTCTACTGATCTTTTCTAACTAACTATTTCCTCGATCCTTAGATCTTCATCTGACTATTAAACCCGGCTCCTTACTTATAATTAAGTAGTTATATCCTTAACCTCTTACTAGCGCCTACTCGGCTTTACTTCTACTCTGACTTCCTACTTTATATTAACTACTTTATAGCCGCGGGAAAGCAGGGAACCCGGTCTAGTTAGTAGCGAATTCAAAGCGATAGACTATATAATAATATATCGAAAGATAACTCTCTTTAATCGAATGACTAATTCGTAATAAAGAAACTATTAACTGATTTAGAACCTTAAATTAACTTTAGCTAATTATAATTAACTAATTAAATTTATAACGTCGATCGAAAGCTCCTAGATCTAGATCTTAGAGAAGGATCGAAAATAAATAGCGTTTAAAGGTTACGTATAACTAATCGTAGAAGATATATAATAGAGACTAACTTTAAGAGAAGCTTTCGGAGCTATCGAGACCTTTAAGGCGAGTAAGTAGCTAATCTGCTACGGAAGGGTTCGATCCAGCGGGCGAATTTATTAGGAATAGACTAAAGGCTACCTGATTACGAATCATAGAGTAGATCAAGCTTTACTCGACTCCCTGCGGTAGTCGCTAGATAATTAGAGGAGTAAAAGGTATTAATTAGAGAGGAAGCTCTAGCTCTAATTAAATCTACTCGTACTAGTCTCGATAGTACCTTCCTACTATTATAATACTATTACTATTATCGTAGTTATAATACTATTACTATTACTATAGGTACTACGACTCTATTCTAGTTACCGGCCCCTTATAGGGAGGTCCTAACCTCTGACGTAGCTTAACGTATCCTATTATTCTATTATATATACTATATAGTTCCTCTTTACTCGCCCTCTATCTACTACGCCCTTAAAGTTACTATTTATCCTTCGTGATATCCGGTCCCCTTACTTCTTTATATTCGCTTTCGCTTTCCCTTTCTGCTTCGCCTTTACTTTCTTCGATACTAATACTATTACTTTATCCTCCGCGGCGCGCTTACCTTTGGACTTAGCTATAGTAGGTATGAAGCCGCTGCCTTTCTTAGTCGGAGTATTATAGCTCGGGGGGCTAGCTTTTATAATAGGCAGAGGGAATAATCGATCGACTAAACTCTTTACTAGTTAACTATTAGTCTCCTGAGTTATATTAAGGGAAGAGCTACTCACCTCGATTATCTACTGAACTCTCGCTCGCGCTCGAGCTCGGAGTCGCCCCGCTAAATAGTAGTATCTTATTTAGTAATATAGATAGACCCGGAAGGGTAAGCTATCTTTAACTATCTTTAGAGCCTTTAGGGGTCCCTAGGACGGGTAGCTTACTAGGAGCGCTAGTAGCAGAAGTCTTTAGAGTAGTAGCTATTATCGCGGGCTTAGGTAAGTGTACGAACCCTGAGGTAGATAGAGTTAGATTAGTAGCTTTCTTAGGAGGAAGCGTATAATCTAGCTTCGTTAGCGTGGATTTTAGCACTTTAGTCGCTAAGGGTTAAGAAGGAGCTATTAGATTAGTATTAACTATATAAATAACTACTATTATTAGCAGAGATTATATTCGCAAGTAGAGGTTAGTAGTACCTTCATATACTAGATAGTAGATTTCGGCGCTATCTCTTATTATAGCGTATAACTCCCGGGCCGCTACGAGGAACTGAAAGTATAAGTGCATATCTATAGTCGCGTATAGTCAAGAATATATACTCTTGCTTATCTCCGCTCGAGTTTCTGGAGATCTATCTAGATTCGTTTAGGTCTTACTTATAAGCGATATTATTTTAGTTAGAAGTGCGAACGGAATCGAAATCAGCTCTATTATATGTTTTAATATTAATATAGGGCAGCGCGATAGAATATGCACCCGAGTTTTAGTATTCTAATATACTAAAATAATTAACCCTTATACTAACTACATCGCACGTCCTTACTACTAGTACTATAGTAACTCTAAGTATATTTAAGTATACCTAACTACTTAAACCTCTAAAGCCTTATTACTACTACTTCTCGCCCTCGCGTGCCTTCCCCTGACCTATCTTTCGAGTATTATAGAAGAACTTACTACTCTTATATCAGACGTACTAGGTGCCTATCGATAGTTTTACTACTACCCTAACTAGTAAGTCGCTCCCCTAAAATATCGCGTAGCGCCTACTAACTATCACTAGCCTCCTCGAAGCGTTCCCAGACGGTATTATTCCATCGAGTATCGGAATTATAGCGCTTACCGGCGCTCTTATTAGCGAAATCCAGTAATACGCGAACCTTACTATTACTCGAAACTCGACTAGCGCCTATTTATCTATTACCCTTATCCGAGTTAGGGTTAGGGTTTAAGGGTTAGGTGATATTGAATCTAACTACGCTATCTTGCTACAGGCGTTTTCTAACTATAAGGAAACTTGAGCTATAAGTACAGGGGGTGCGTACTATAAATACAGGTAAGGAGAGTACTAAATAAAAGAGAGATACAGAAGCCTAGGGTAGGCGATATGTACTACGAGTAGTAGATAGATGATCGAAGCCTTCGATGAAAGAGAAGAGGGTGCTCTATAGCGAGAGAGAGTGCCCTGCGGCGTAG
>FJUW01000113.1:0-15164 GCA_900074885.1 Rhynchosporium graminicola
TTTATAAGGGATCTAATTAATTAAGGTACTATAGATTTAATCTATATTAGTACTTTGAAGCAAAAGGCAGACGGGTTTACTAAAGCCCTAGATAGGCCTAAATTTAAGGAGTTTATAAAACACCTTGAACTAGCTTATGAGAGCTAGTAATTCGGATTATTATAAGAGAATTAGGTTTATTTAACCTAGGAGGGTAGCTACGAGGTAGCATTTCCATTCCTTATTATATTTCTTTTGTAATAACCTAAGGGTAGTCGATTAGTGATTTACCTTAATATAGTTCTGTTTTAAAACTAACTTTAAGGCTCTGATTAAGAGGGCGTGCTGGATTTGTAACCAGTACCTTGGTCAGTTTTGCCTGCATTAGCATATAACTAGTACCTTAGTCAGTTTTGCCTGCACTAGCATACATACCCTATACCTTGTCAGTACATGGTTTTAGTACCTGGTTCAGTACCCTGCGCATGTACCTTGTTGTACCTGGCACCTACACCCTATACCTTATCACCAGCCTGTACCCTGCATACTCTATTAGAGTTACCATGAAGGTTCTCGATAGAGTTCTACTACTCTCTAGTACGTATATCGTACTTCTAGAGGTTTCTACTGACGTACTACTGACGTAGTATAATTCTACAGTATACGTGTCTTCTTCTATAGAGTTCTGTATTACGTAGTATAGAATATTCTAGAGAGCTCATATAGCTATATAAGTAGCTAGAATCTCTCCTGTAGTTAGCTCTCTTCAAGCAAGTAAAGCAAGTCAAATTGATCACCTATTATTCTGTTATTCTGACCTTTGGCCGATTTCCACCTTCAATTTTCACACTTTTCTATAAATAATAATAAGGAGCTCGGGTAGAGCTTTATCGATTATCTAAATAAAGAATACGATATATATATTCTAAGTAATATTAAGTAATTCCTTAGTATTAGAGTACTTTATAATAGAAAGCTTAAAACTATCTTACTTATATATAATTAGTATATTAAAAAGATCGCGTATAACTTTAATTAAATAGATAGAAACTACTTAACTATATTACTTACTTAACTTAATCTTATTAAGAACTTAAACTAAGCTTTAAAGAAGTTAATTAAAGTATTTTAAGAGAGAGTAAGATTAGTTCTCTATATTATAATTATAGTTCGACTAGACGTATTATATACTATCTTATAGCTCTCTAAGTACTTAACTAATCCCTTATAAGACTATTTAATAACTATCTACTAGCTAATAAGATATCTTTAAAATACTCGATTTCTAGGAATTATTTATAGAGGAGAATACTTAAGAGCTTTAGTAATAGCTTCTAATACTTTATTTATAGATGATCTAGACTCCAGAAGATTATCCTAAGGATATCTGATCCTTATATATAGAGGACTAGTAATTTAGAAAGCTTTAATATAAGATATAATTATAACTTCTATAACTAAAGCTAAACTACTTATATTAGCTAACCTAGTAAAAGAAACTATAGCTCTTTAGAGATTCTCTAAAGATCTTGCTTTCGATATTAAAGAGACTTAGGAGATCTTTTATAATAATTAATAAATAATTAGGCTAGTTAATATAAAAGCGAGAGAATAATTACTAAACTATAATATATCGATATTCAGAATAAATAACTTAAGTAAGAGCACGCTAAGGGATCATTTATAATAACTTATCTACTAACTAATAATATACTAGTAGATAGTCTTATAAAGAATCTTACTCGATAGAAATTTAAAGCTTTTAGATCTCTCTTAAATTTTAGAAACTATAGACTATAGATATAAGAGCTTTAAGTATAGTATTAAGTTACTTACTTAGTGTATTTTTTTATTATATAAAACTTAGACTAAAAAACTAAGCTTCTAAGGATCTGCGAATAATTATATAAGAAGATTAAATACTTACTCTAAGTTATTCTTCTAGCGCTTAATCCGATACTTAGTATAGTATTTTCTATCCTCAGAAGGAGTTCTACTACTATATAAACTTATAAACTTACTAGTAGAAGCTCTACTTATACTATTATTACGATCTCTCTTCTTTAGAGAAAGTCTAAGTCTAATAGATTTCATATTAAGGATCTTAACCTCAGATTCTGACTCTATATCGCTACTGCTTTTCTTTAGAGCTCTCTTAGCTTTTATATCTTTAAGTACTTATTAAAGATTTATATAATAGTTCTTAAGAAACTAAGTAAATTAGCTAAAGTATTAAAAGATTAGAATTATTAGAAAGCTTATAGATTCCTTAGTACTAGTTCTCTTTCTATCTATAAACTCCTTAGCTTAAGTGATTATTTATAAGGTAATAGGAATATAGCTATAAGAGGTATAAGAGTAGTATCTCTTTAACTTTATAGCTATATTTATATAGTAGCGACCTTTTATTCTAGTTCTCTTTATACTTATACTAATATATCTTTAGTAAGGATTATTATTCTCTTTACTTAGTAGATATTAGAATTCAAATAATATTAGTATTAGGAGATTACTTACTTATCTTACGCTTTAGTCTAGATCTAGGGGTAGTAATAATAGACTTACGACTATAGGAAAGTATAATAATCTTCTTTAAAGAAGAAGGAGCTTTTAGTATATAAGGAGATAAATTAGTTCACTAGAGGAATAGAGAAAGTTCGCAGATAGAGTAATTAGAAGGATTATCTAAAGGATTATACTATTTAGGCTTAAGCTTAGAATTATTATCTTAATTAGTATAATAAATAGATCAGAAGGACTAGATTTCAGGATTATTTCGTAGTTAAGCTATTAGGCGATAAGGAGTAGAAGGGATATCTTCCTTAGAGTAAGGGCTATCGAACTATATTATAGATTATTAGTTAAAGGATTAAAGTATAAAGTAAAAATAATCTTATAATATCGCGATAGATAGATTTAATCGTAAAAGATCTTCTAGAGTTAGTAGAAGATTCTTCGACGCGATAATATAATATAGGATATATATCTAACTCTTAAGAGTTCTCTTTTCGCGATCTCTTATTTAGAGAGTTAAAAGATATAATAATAATAATAAAAGATTTAAAATAAAGTTATAAATAGAAGAAGAGAGGTAAGCGTAAAGAATCTTAGTATATTATATTTAAAGGAAGAAGAACCTCTCTATATGCGAGATAAGGAGTTCATATACCTATAAGGCTTCGGTTACCTATCCTTATAAGTAAATAAGGCTAGCTTCCTAGAGTGCCTTTTTAGTCTAGAAGCTTCTTCTATATAGAATACTTCTTTTACTCTTTTAAAATCAATAAATAATAATAAAGTAAGATTACTTAATTAGTTATAACTACTATTTATAACTCTCTTATTATATAACCTGGATTTCGATTTGTAATTTATTTAATTAAACGCTTCTATACGATTATTTACTTTTACTCTTATACTCGGTAATTACTTAAAGCTTAGAAGTAAATTATTTTATACTATATATAAGGCTATAGCCTTATAATTTCCTTTATTTATATAACTTACTTATTAATCGTTACTTTAGCTTTAATCAGTTTATATACTTTATCTATACTCTCTTTTATTAATTTATATAAATAGTAGAATTTACTCTTTCTATTTAGAAGCTTCTTTACTTATTTAAGGTGTTTTATATTTACTAACTAGGTAAAGGTATATATATAATTAATAGTAATCTCTAGCTTTATACTAAGAGATAACTATAAGGGGTATATCGTATACTTTTACCTATTATATATAGTTACGTTCTATCTAATTACCTATATAGCTTAATATATATTTATATAATCTCCTTATATATTTAAAGTAAGCTTTCTCTTTTCCTTCTAAGGAGATAACGCTCTCTATAATTAATATTTAGAGACTATTTCAATTCTCTATCTCTTAATACCTTAAAGTGATCTTTTATAACTAATAAAGCTTATTTTACTTTTATATTATAAATATATTAAACTAATCGTCTTATGCGAAATCTACGAATATACGTAAATACGTCTCTAGTATCTAGTTTATCCTCTCTATAAAGCTATCGGTTTCCGGGTAATATACTATAGAGAGGCGTCGCGTAATCCTTAGTAAAGTATATACTTATATCTATAATATTCCGATAAACTATTTCCCTTAGTCGGATATAATTACGCGTAGTAGTACGTATTATCTATAGTAGACTTATATAAACTACTTTACTATAGCTTCTGCGTTAATTAATAATAGTCTATTATATATAATTCCCTTCATAAGCTAATTAGTAAGTATAATTAAGTTAGTATATTTTTCACTTTCTAGAAGATTAATAATAAAATCGATAGAAATTTCTTACTAGATCTAGTCTCGTAGTAGTAGTAGCTTAAGGAATCCTTACCTTTAGTCTCGCTATATCTTATTCCTTCTATAAGCGTTATAGTTCCGAATAAACTTTCTTATATCTTCTGATATCTATAGCTAGAAGAACTATTAACTTATAGTAATAGTAGTTAAATCTTATCCTAAGTATCTATATATCTTAGTATTATATATTACCTAGATTAACTTTATATGTAGTTCTTCGGAATCAGGTACTTATAGTCTACCTTAGAATTATAGTTTACTTACTTCTAATAGTAAGTACTCTAATACTAATATTTTCAACTTTAGCGTAATAGGGAATACACGCTACTTATCGCGTACTATCTTAGCTACTCCTTAGTATATACTATTAGCTTATTCTGCTTATAACTAGAGTTCCTTAAGTAGCGTAAAGGTAGTAGTAGTAGTATTATTATCCGGGGCGGCTTCGTTAACTATTTCAGGTTCTTTAACTTATATGGATTTATTCTATAATCGCGAGGCTTCTTCTTCTTCTTAGCGTCTTCGATCTTATTATATCGTAACCGGGGTTAGTACTACTAGTAGTACTAGCTATACGTTTCGTTATTCTATATCTTCGATCTTACCGGCTAAAGTAGCTATCGAACTTACTTATTATACTACTAGCTTAGTAACTTATTATCTTTATGCCTTAAAAGCATCTAGTAGCTACTAAGGGAGCTATTCTTCTACTATTATGAATTATATATCTTAGCGTTATCGTATTTACTACTTATATAATAATTATATAAATAGTCGGATCTACTATATATAGTCCGAGGCGTCTATTCCGTATTATAAGTAAGGCAGCCGGATCTACTATATATAGTCCGAGGCGTCTATCTCCTTATCATAAGTATACGTATAGTAATAGTAAGGCTAGGGTACTAGCTTTCTTACGTATATATATTATCTACTGCTCGAAAGCAGATCCTTTCTTATTTAATTAAGAATATTAGGAATAAATTAATTCTAATATTATAAGGCGAATATAAAGTATAT
Organism: Rhynchosporium graminicola; assembly: GCA_900074885.1. Classification (NCBI taxonomy): domain Eukaryota; kingdom Fungi; phylum Ascomycota; class Leotiomycetes; order Helotiales; family Ploettnerulaceae; genus Rhynchosporium; species Rhynchosporium graminicola. The sequence continues at coordinate 5,329 of FJUW01000113.1, forward strand.
AGTGCAAAAGCTCGTCTATATTATAAGGAGAATTAACTAAGGAGGGAAGAGAGGAATAAGAGTTTCCCTTCGAAGAAAAGATAATACCGCAGCCGCTAGTAGTAGTAGTATTAGAATACGTACGATAATATATCAGGTACTAGTATAGACGCCTCAGGCGTTAAGTATACTAATAGGTATAACTTATTATAATTTTCGTATTAGACCTTTAACTAGTTAGTAAATAATTCGCTTATAGTTAATAACTAATATTATTTATATTAGAATATATCTTTTTTATATTAAGCTTAGTTCGATAAGTAATATTAATAAGATAAAGAATACTTTATTTTGAATTCCTAAGATATTTTAGTATTATAATATAATATTAGACTTTATTTATAGTATTATTATTATCAGATATATATTTATAAGTTAAGTAATAGATAAGTTATAGAAAGCTTATTAATATATTAATAACTATTAGATTAGCTTAAGACTAGTTAGCGATTAGTTAATAAGTAATTAAGAAGTAATTAAAGAAAATATAAAACTTTCTTTATAACTTTCCCTTTAGTTTTTTTACTAACTTAAATATCTATCGTTCGATAGATTAATTAGTATTAAAAGTTTAATATACTTAATTAAAAATAAAGAAATAAAAGTTAAAGCTTTATTTAAGAGATATTATAAAGATACTATAGAGTCTAGTACGGAACTATATATTAACCGGTTATCGCTTAGTTATATAGAGTAGTTATAAGTTATATTAAACTTTATTTATAAGCGAAATATTTACTACTCTTTATCTTACTAATTAGTTTTTTTTTAAATTATCTAATTATTAAGACCTTATTAAGTAGTATAATAATAACTATACTAGAGTTTATATTCTCTAAAGTATTAAAAATAGGGAGCTAGTCTAGAACTAGTTCTAGATTAGTAGTCTTTAATTAGTTATACCTTAGTAGCTCTACTAGGTCTTTTTCGCTTACTTAGCCTATTCTCTAGCGTGCAGGGTAGAGTAATAAGGCGGCCCTAAGTACTCGCACCCGTAAGTGCATATAGTATAAGCCTGAAAGTATAACTAATATAAGTTAAGTAAGTATTAGTATTAACGTTAATAAGATATCTACCGAGCTACCTTATTAGATTCTCTTCTACTCTAATTATAAGTAGCTATTTATAAGTAAATACTTTACTCTTTTTATTAGCTTTATACTATTTGATTCTAAAAGGAGTAATACTTTTTACGTACCTTAATTATCTATCTACTTACTACTTCTTTAAACTATCCGCCTAATATAGATATAAATATCAATATATTTACTATCTTATTAGTAGGTTATCTTATAGTAGTAATACTCTTAATATAAATCCGATTTATTATTTATACTTATAATATAAAAGTACTACTTCTTATACTATCTCTACTAACCTAAATCGCGCTCTCTACTATCTTAATAACCTTAATACTAGCGCTTAGAGCCTATTAAGAAATATAGTAGTATATAAACCCTAAAGCCTTCTAGAAAGCTTTTATAACTACTAATCTTAAGCTATAATTAAGATAGGAGCTTATTATAGCTTCTATATTCGGCTTATAACTGAATCTCGATATAAAAGGTAGACTTAAGGCGTAAGTAGATATAGTATTTAAATCTTATAATCTAATCTGAACTTAGATAAAATATATCCTCTCTTATAGTTTTTCTATAAGTATAAAGAAAACCTAGTCTATTATTATAAGACGATAGGTTAATCTATTATAAACTATTCAGATAGATATATTATAATAAATATATCTAACTAGAAATATATAATATATTAAAATTAATTATTTCGAGATTCGAAACTTTATATTCTCTTATCTAACTAATAAAGTTATAAAGTATAGTATATACCTTAAGTAGATAAGATTAGATAAATATATAAAAAAAAGAAAAAAAAATTATTATTATTTCTATATTAGAGCTTAGTATTCTCTTATCTAACTAGTAAAGTTATAAGTATAAGTATAGCTTAAGAAGACAAGATCGAACTAGCGTATATAGAGAGAGATACTTTAAGATAAGTATAACTAGTTAGAAATATTTAACCTCTATAAAAATCTAGAATATATAAAAAACAGGCTATACTACTTAGCTATACTACTTTAGGAAAAGCTTAGTTTAATTAGTCGTAATCGTCTCTAAGTATATTTACCTTTAAAGAAAGTATAATTAGTAGTTTAATTATAGAAAATAGTATAATTTTAACTTTAATATATACGAAACTATCTAGCGAATTAGCTATCTTATATCGATAACCGAAATTCTATATTATCCTTAAAAACCTAGTCCTAACTACTACAAGCTTTATATTATAAGTTCTTAGTCTAGTAATTAAGACTTACTATTCTACTATCTAACTAGTAAGATCAGAATATATAATAAATATATCTTAAGTAGATAAGATCATTTAAATATCTTTAGAGAACGCTTTTAGGATAAATATAAGTAGTATAAAAGCTATCTTATCTAGAAGCTTCTTAATTAATATTTCTTAGTAATATTAATTTAATCGCCTTAAGATTCTAGTTTAAGGTTACTTACTAATCTTACGAAAGCTAAAATACTCTATCTAGCTAGTAAGGTAATACTTACGCTTAAATAGATAAGATCGAATATCTCTAATATTAATAGAGATATACTTTAAGGTAAACTATAAGTAAATACCGCAGAATGAAAACTTAATATATTAAACTCTATTTTTTATATTTCATAGAGTTAATTATTAATAGTCTATAATATATACCTATTTAGGCTATAATTACTTAAGCTATAAGTAAATAACTAGCGGGTATTCTAGTAATATAGGATCCTTCTAGTAAATCTATAAATATAGGAATCTCTAAGTACTATATAATTAACTAAATATCTGAAATATTATTTAGCTAGTAGCTTAATAAGGTAATATTTATAATTAACTAGATACGAACCCTATAAGACCGAATATCTTTACTATATATTATATTACTAGCTATAAAGAGATATACTTTATTATAAACTATAAAAACTAATAAGAATAGAAACTTATTATATTAAAACTTAAAAGTCTATTCTAAATATTTCGCGAAGTTAATTATTAAGATTCTACTTTCTAACTAGTATCTAACTAGTTAGGGTTTATATAATATATTAAAAGCTAGAGTAAATAACTAGAGGATAATAGGATTTTCAGATAGATAGTATCTAATACTATCTAGTAAGTCTATAGATATAAGAATCTCTAAGTACTACTAACTAAACGTTAGAATATCTGCTATAATATTTAGCCGGAAGAGTAATATTTATACTTAAATATATAAGATACTTATAAGATCGACTATATCTATTATCTATAGACTTTTTAATAAATTATAAATAAGAATAAGAGTTCAAATATATTATATTAAAAGTTTATTCTAATATATTATAAAGTTAATTATTAAGATCCTAGTATCTATCTAGTTAGGCTATAATAGATCTACGCCTTAAGTAGATAGCGTAATAACTTAGAGAAGAGATATAATACTAGATATCTATAGAAGTGAAAATCTATAAGTAGAGACCGGATACCCGATATAAGATCGCCTTCTTATTACTATTATTAGTATACTTCTATAGCCTCTAGCCTCTTATACTTTACTTTCTCTAGCTTTTTAGCTTCTTAGCTATTCTAATAAGTCTATACTTCCTATACTATATACTATATAATACTATATACTCCTTTAAGGAATCACTTACTTTAGCTCTTCCTTAATACTATTATGAAATTCATAGCTTTCCTCGCTGCTATTACTATAGCTTTCTTCGCTAGCTCTACTATCGCTAGTCCTGTCGAGTAGGCTAGCGATATCGAGGCACGTAAAAGTAAATAGGATCTACTCTTTCCTAAAAACGACTTAAATTATATATTACGAAATAAGTACTACTACTCTTCTAGAGCTACTTATATTCGCTAGTAAAGCTACGCTAATAACTTCTTAAGCTAATTCTGCGATAAGGAAAATAGTAATTAGTACTTTTACCTTAAGTAAGTTTAGAAAAAATATACTACTAACTATTACTATATAGATAATAGCTTTAGCTGCAACTGCTCTCCTTATTAGGCTAAGAGCTCCTAGAACGCCTTAGAGAGTGCTCCCTAAGGCGTCAGAACTCAGGTATTAATAGATAAGAGTAGAAGAAAGAAATAAGGAGTTCTATTAGACTAATTTCAGTTAGTTACTATAGTAGGTAAGGATAGAAAGCGATATAGAGAGTATTTTGAAACTTACTATAGTTACTATAGTATAGATAGAAGATTATAAGTTATATTTTCAGAATAACTATAGTTACTATAGTATAAATAGAATATAATCTAAAGAGTATTTAGAGACCTACTATAATTAACTAGCTATAGCGCGGATAGATATTATAGATTTCTATATACTAAGACTAAAGTAGATAAGTACTCTCTACTTACTTATAACTATAAATACTTTCCTTTCTATAAACTTTAAATATAAGCTTATATAACTTATTCTTATATCTTTCTATTATTATCGAATTCCCCTTAGCTTAGCTTATAAGAATTCTAAGACACCGAGGTAAGCGATAAGTAGATAGTCTACTACTATTTCCTAGCGCTAACTAGTAATCTTTAGTATAAGGTCGAGAATAATAATAAGCGTACTAATAACTTATAGCTAATAATACTTCTAAAAAGTATAATGTTTCGAGAGCGAAGACTTATAGACTTGCAGTTCGATAGAGTAGTCCTCTAGAGTAGAATTACTCTTATAGAACTAGTACTTATCTTAGTTTTAGTTATTATATACCTTAGTTATTAAATAAACTTCGGCTCGACTTGCTTTATCTTAAGCTAGCTAGGTTTCGCTTCTCTGCTCTTTAGTATATAAGCTAAGGTAGCGCGAGTCTAAGGCCCGAAAGGATAAGGCGTTCTTAATAGTCTATAATAGAGTAAAAGGTCGAGTTATTAAGTATTTAAGATATTTTATTATAAAAATCGCTCTTAAGTATAGTTTTCGATCTTATTATAAAATTTTATTACGAGGATATAGATATAGGATATACTAGATTATTAGATAAGTCGCAAGAGCTTATAAGCTCTGTAAGATAGTCTTATATAGCTAATATAAGGGAATAAAGGTTCTATATAAGACTAGCACTTCTGCTATTAGATAAGAGCTTCGTACTTAAATTCATATAGTAATTAATACCTACTTATAATATCTTAATTCTAATTAAGAACCGAATTTCTTATTCACTTTACTTTATAGCTAATACTAACTAACGAGCTTATACTTCGCGTACTAGTCAGAACTAGGAATATTATAGAACCCTTATAAGTGCGCTACTAGTAGTTTACTTAATAATACTCTTTCTTCTAGTAATACTTTTACTTCTATTAATAAGGGAAAACCCGTATATTATAGGGCGAATATAAAGTATATAGTATAAAAGCTCGTTTATATTATAAGGAGAATTAACTAAGGAGGGAAGGGAAGAATAAAAGTCTCCCTTCGAAGAAAAGATAATACTATAGCCGCTAGTAGTAGTAGTATTAGAATACATATAATAATACGTTAAGTACTAGCGTAAACGCCTTAGGCTTTAAGTATACTAATAAGTATAACTTATTATATTACTCCCTTCCTATATCGAGGTCAGAGCTATCTAGTCTATTCTTCTCTTCCTATTTATTAAGTACTATAATAGTAGTAAGAGCTACTTCTAGTTCTTATATTAGTTATACGTAACTTATCTATTTAACTAGATACTTCTTCTTTATTTAGCTTCCTTATTAAAAGGATCTCTACGCTAGGATTTCTTTAACTTCGAACTCGTTTTTATCTACTACTAGTAGTAGTAGTAGCTATAAGTTATCTTATATTTAGCTTAGTAGTAAGTTAGTAATAACTAAGCGTAATAACTATATATAAAAAATATTATATATTTCTAGCGGTATATTTAAGCGATAGTTATACGACCTAATGACTTCGAGTACTATATACTTAGCTTACTTTATATCGAGTTTCTTCGCGGGCCAATTCGTACGAATATTCCGTAGACTTAACTAGACTTTATCTCTAACTTTAAACTCTAAGGCTTACTAATAATACTAATTAGTAATATCTTCTTAAACTTACTATACTACTACTATTACTATCTATATCTATTCTCTAGTATCTTATAGCTCCTTTAAGATTATATCTGCCTTTTAAATAAGTAAGTAGTTAGTAGTAGTAGTAAGTTCGTTTTCGATATCTAAATCGACGTATTATACGTAATAACTATAAGTTAGAAAGAAAGGGCTTACTCTTATTAATATAGCGTCTCGATTATTAATTACTACCTCTACTAATAGTAGTATATTAAACTAATTATCTTATACGAAGTCTATAAATATATATAAATATATCTCTAATATCTAGTTTATCCTCTTTATAGAGCTATTAGTTTCTAGGTAATAAGCTATAGAGAAGTACCGCGTAATCCCTAGTAAAGAATATATCTATATCTATAATATTCTAATAAACTATTTCCCTTAGTTAGATATAATTATATATAATAATATATATTATCTATAGTAAACTTATATAAACTATTTTACTATAACTTCTGCGTTAATTAATAGTAATCTATTATATATAATTCCCTTCCTAAGCTAATTAGTTACTATAATTAAGTTCGTATATCTTTTACTTTCTAGAAGATCGATAATAAAATCAATAGTATTTTCTTACTAGATCTAGTCTAGTAATAGTAGTAGCTTAAGGAATCCTTACCTCTAGTCTCGCTACCTCTTATTCTTTCTATAAGTACTATAGTTCTGAATAAACCTTCTTATATCTTCTGATATTTATAGCTAGAAGAACTATCGACTTATAGTAGTAATAGTTAAATCTTATCCTAAGTATCTATATATCTTAGTATTATATATCGCTTAGATTAACTTTATTTATAGTTTTTCAGAATCGAGTACTTATAATCTGCTTTAGAATTATAGTTTACTTACTTCCAATAGTAAGTATTCTAATACTAATATTTTCAACTTTAGTATAATAGGGAATACGCGCTACTTATCGCGTATTACCTTAGCTACTCCTTAGTATATACTATTAGCTTATTCTACTTATAACTAAAGTTCCTTAAGCGGTATAAAAGTAATAGTAGTAGTATTATTATCCGAGGCGGCTTTATTAACTACTTCGAGTTCTTTAACTTATAGAGATTTATTCTATAGTCGTAAGGCTTCTTCTTCTTCTTAGCGTCTTCGATCTTATTATATTATAACTAAGCCTACTACTACTATCCCTTATAGTAGTAGTAATTCTTATAGTGCCTTTAGCTTAATTAGTTAGACTAACTAGTACTAGAGTCGTTTATCTTCTATACTATAGGATATATCTTATTTATATTATAAGAATATATTTACGCGCTTATTTTCTTTCCTAAGGATAAAACTAATCGTATAGTTAAACTATAAGAGAAGTAGCGACTATTATATTTATCGCTCTATAAGCTACTATACTATTATAAAATACTCGAGGTTCTTATAATTAATACGAATATAGAATTCTTATACGCTTCTTAATTCGTACTACTACTTCTTATAGTAATATATAATTACTAATATTTCCTTATTATAGATTTCGTAGTTATATTTAGCTAGAGCGTTTTTCTTCGAGAAGAATACGTAAGATTATAAGTATTCTTAGTTATCGAATTATATAAGTACCCTTTCTATTACTTATTCAGAAGAGTCTATTTTAAGTATTTTTTCTTAGTCGAAGTTGAACTATATAAGTATAAGTCTAGTAGTAAATATATCTTTTAACTTCTTAAATACTTTATCTATAGCTTTATCCTATTATTATAGCTACTCCTTATAAGTAAGCTATATTAGTAGTAGTATAATCGTTAAGTAATCCTTAATAAATATCTAATAGAAATTCGTAAATACTAAGAAGTTTCGTACTCTTTTTACTAAGGTTAGAGGTTCTTATTCTCGAATCGCTTATAATTTCTAAGGGTCTATCTAAATACTCTCTTTTATATCGATTATAAACCTAAGGTATTTTATTATTTATACTTCGAATTCGAATTTATTAATATCTAGTTATAGTATAGCTTCGCGTAATCTTATTATAACTTTCGCTACTTACTTTCGGTAGTAATAATAGTTACTATCTATATAGATCAGAATATTATTAATATAAGTAGAATAGAATTCGTCTAAGTAATTATATAAAGCTTATTTAATATATTATTAGAACGTACTTAGAGCGTTCGCGAGTCCGAAGAGGGTTACTAGCTACTCGTATAGATTATATCTTATACGAAAAGCTATCTTCTATTTATTACTAATAGGAATATATATCTTATAAAAAGTAATAGTAATATATAGTTTAATAAACTATTTCGATTTCTTTATATTCTAGAGAGTCTTATAGATTAGTAATAGTAAGTATTAATCCTTATTTATAATTCGATTTAACTTATAATAGTCGATATAAAATTATAGCTTACCTTCTAGTTTCTTTATAAATAAGATAGAGATAATAATAAGCGAGTTACTAACTCGAATAAATCCTTTATCGAGGAGCTTTATAAGAGTTTTCTATAGTACTAAGAGTTTATCGCGAGATATATTATATAAAGGGCCCTAGGGTATTATAAGTTCCTTACTATTATATAGTTAAAGTTAAATCTTATAGTTAATCCCAAGATCTAATAGTAATAGTAATACATCTGCCTTCTTATTATTATATAAGTCGAAGTACTTATATAACTACTTAAAAAGTCTCTCTTATAAGTTAATCTTTATCTTTAGTATAAGAGCCTTCTAGATATCTACTATACTTATAGTAAATACTTATACTTTCTTAAATAGCTATCCTCAAGTAAGCTTATTAAATACTAATACTAATATTAAAAAGTACTCGAGTTCATAGTCCGGCTCATATACCCGGTTAAATAAGGTAATAATAGTAGTATTAATATAGTATTATAACTTCAGGGCGATTATATATATATAGTTCTTCTTAAATTATAATAATCCTAAAATCAGGTTATAGTCTTTAAAGCGTAATACTATATAGAAAAAAGCCCTAGCTTCCTTATAACTATTAATATCTATCTCTATAACTACTACTTCTATAATAAGACTTATTTCTCCTTCGAACGAACTTATTTCGATAAGGGAAATAGGGAAACACTAGAGGTAGTAGCGAGTAGTAAAGCGAGAATTAATAATACTATATAAAAAGCACTTAGTATTAAGTAAAGTCTTAGAATAATACTCTTTATTAATTATAATAAATACTAAGAAAAGGGCTCTATTTATTATATCCTTAAACTAGGTCTAAACTTTTACTAATACTACTTATTTAACATCCTTTTACTTCTATTAGCGATTTTAGATAAAAGCTATTCTTTTCCAAAGCTCTCTAACTCGGAGCTCGATCTTTCTATCTTAATTTCTTTTAGCTTTAACTTCTTTATCTTTATTTTAGCTACTATTACTTAGCTTTTCTTCTTCTTAGTTATAGCGAGTTTTATATAGTAATTATAGACTATATATCTATCTTATCTATAGTAGAAGTAAAGTCGCTTCGCTTTCTATCTCTCGATCTCTATAGAGCTTATCTATTAGGGTTCCTTCTTTATTATTATAACTATAGTAATAATAGAAGTTACTTCTTAATATATCGAGTCTATTACTTATTAGTCTATCTTAGGAGACTACTTATATATTTACTTCTATAAGTCTACTCTAGCTAATAGCTCCTTAACTTCAGCTAGCTAGTCGCTAACTATATATAGTTA
>FJUW01000112.1:0-18507 GCA_900074885.1 Rhynchosporium graminicola
CCTAACCCTAACCCTAACCCTAACCCTAACCCTAACCCTAACCCTAACCCTAACCCTAACCCTAACCCTAACCCTAACCCTAACCCTAACCCTAAACCCTAAAATAGCACTAATCTTATAATCTAACCTATAATTAAAGGCGCGATATCGACGTCGTATCTATAATAGCAGACTATCGCACTCTAACCTTCTAGGCGGCTCTAACCCTAAGCCTGACTACTACTATTAATATAAGCGAGGACGAACGCAGTCTTACCGAGCTCTTAGAGCAGGTGAGTGCTCTTCTATCTAGAGCGTGCTAAGTATAATACTAACTACTAAAGTTCCGTGCGATTATCTAAGAGATCCTCTCCTACGGGGCTAATAATACTATATACTTATTCCGGATCCTGATAGAGAGTATATAGATTTCTAACCCTTTAGCTTGCTCTAGCTAATATTATTCAGTCGCTTTTCGCGCCCTCGCCGGCTTAGCTATAGAGCTATCTCGCCAGTAATCCCCAGCTAGCCTATTGATCTTCGCTAGCCTAACTAACTACCTAGTTATACCTCTCTGATCCTGCAGACGGCCTCGTGGTGCAGTATCCGAGTCCGAGGCCCGGATCGAGCGAAAGCTCTATATATACTCGTTTATATGTTTCTAGCTTCACTACTAATCTTCTAGTTATACTAAGCCAGATACGAAGTATCCTAGGGTCGCCCCTCACCCAGAACCCCACTACCGAAAGCGAGATAGGGGACGAGCGAGAGGATATGGGATACCCGGATATCAACTTCTCGTGTTGAATATAGATAAGCGCTAAGGGCAAGGGAAATAATAGAGATAGGGGATTTTATGGGGAGGTAGTAGTTGCGACATAGGATAAGATAGGAGCGAAGGTTATAGACTATAGATAATAGCCTATTAATAATACTTCTATATTTAATATAAGACCGAAATATAGTAGTGCTACGTGAAATAAAGGGATTCGGTGAGACTATGACTCCTCCCTATACGGGGGTAGTCCGAAGGCGAGGCGGCGTCTGCGTGGCGATATAAGGCGAGGTACCTGTAGGGAGGTTAAACGACCTGGAGGTAGTATGAAGCTTAACCTGAAGGTATTTAGCTTTAGAGTAATAATAGAGGTTTAGTTATTAATAGTAGTATACCTCTTTATTAATGATAAGGATATAGTTATAGTTTAGAGGCGCCTTTAGAGTAATAACGGAGGTCTAGTTATTAATAGCAGTATACCTCTTTATTAATAATAAGGATATAGTTATGCTTTAGAGGCGCCTTTAGAGTAATAACGGAGGTTTAGTTATTAATGGCAGTATACCTCTTTATTGATAATAAGGATATGGTTATAGTTTAGAGGTGCCTTTAGAGTAATACGGAGGTTTAGTTATTAACGGCAGTATACCTCTTTATTAATAATAAGGATATAGTTATAGTATAAAGGCGCCTTTAGAGTAATAACAGAGGTTTAGTTATTAACAGCAGCATACCTCTTCATCGATAGCAAGGATATAGTTATGGTTTAGAGGCGTCTGTGAATATTAGCTATAATATAGGAGTTATTAGAAGATAAGTCCCTCCTCGGGAGGTTGACATCTAGATGATAACGGGGCGAGTAGAACGAATACTATCACTAGTAAATAGACTTCATAAGAGTGGCAAGAGTTATATATAAATACTAGCTACTAGACTATATCCTAGTGCTTCTACTCGGCGTCCTAATACACTTTCTCGGTATCGTGATCCGTTATCTATCCTTCTTAAGCTTCGATCTGGGTTTTCTAAATCTTCTTTCTAGAAGTCTTTCTATCTTTAGCTTCTTTATAGTTACGCTCTATACTTTCGAGTTATTCGTGGAGTAAGGCAGCCTCGGAACAAAAGAGGGCTTGTTTACCCCTAATACGCTTCAGATAAGCGTAAAGTGCTAGTTCGGCGGAAGCGATAAGGGCGATAGCAGCGATAGTAGCGATACGCTCTTAGATACTCCTTTCGAGGGATTCACCTTATAATTGAGTCTCACGTAACGTCCTATGAAGGTCACGACGCTCGGTAACGACGCTACGATCCTCTCTAAGGTCTTTATAAGAGCTTTCTCGAGACGCTCGATTATGCTGCGGAGTCGAGTGATAGTAGCTTCGGATATAGCGTTAGGTGCTTCTGGTTCTCTTCTCGCGAGTTCGGCTTTATTCAAGGCGTATTCTGACTTGTTATTCCCTAAGTGCTAAGCTGTTTATTAGCCTCGCATTTCGATATTCGGAGCTATTACCCTTTTCGACCCCTCCTTCTCGGCCTCATTCAGTTAACTACGAACTTCCTTAAGAGTTTAATATACTATTACGAGTAGGGCGCGGATTTCTACGATCTTATATTTGCATGTAGAGCTAATCTTATAAGTATAAGTAGGCGAAACGAAACGAGGGACTTCGGCTTCGTGAACTTAGTACTTAAGGTTAGTAGTTTAGCGCTTAAGTATGCGAACGACGTCCTGCTGCGTAGCTTCACGCTAGAGGAGTTCTATATCCTTCTAGTGTACTAATATAAGGTTATAGCGGATAATAGAAGGAGTATGCGAGCTTTAACTTTCTAGAGGGTCTTCTTCGCTGCTATAAGCTCCTCCTTCTCGGATGAGCCTCTTCAAGTTCTTTACGGATCGCCGATCTCCGTATTAAGACATACTTCCTTAGCACCCGCTCGAATAATCTCCTGCTAAAGGTCTTACTACGTCAAAGATTAGGGTTCGTGGTATATAGCCTCTAAACGCTTCGATAGTGCCTCCCGTTCTTAAGCGGACGCGAGATTTTCCGACTTCCTTATTTCGAATATGCTCAACGGGCTATAATAAGCAGAAGAGTCCCTCTTATATTCAAGACTCTTAATCCTGTCCTCGGACGCGCGCTGACTTCGGTACCTTCGTAGAGGACTGCCAGCTTTTTATTAGGCTTTTTAATATCGCGGGCGTTTACTATATAATCTTTCGCTAGAACCTTATGCTCCTTATATAAGCGCTCGAGCACGTCTTAGAGTCGATTTGCTATCTCTATTATTTATCTACTCTAGCCCTTATAGCATAATCTGATGCCTAAACCCGGCTAATCCTAAGGTATGTCTATCTAATCCTCGCTTATAAATATCTAGATTATAGGTTCAGGATAAGGCGCAGGGATTCCTAGTGTTCACGATCATATGCTAACTGAGGAGCTATTATAATCTAATACCTTAAGCTATTATATAGTCTTTATCCTAGATATATAAAAGGTAAAGAAAGCGAGTATAGAACGCGATAGCTAGAAGATAATAGAGTAGATACTTATTACTAGAAAGGTCGTCGGATTTCTAGGAGATAGGCAAATAAGAGCTATAGTTTTCGGGTATACTACTATATTACTTAACGCTGCGTATCTCGGTAGGTAGAACGGCCTATAAAGGCGTGCCTACCTTTACCCTAATATATACGAGTAATTCCAGCGAAAATCCTTTCTTACCTAAGTAATCGCTAAACTCTCCCTAGATCTCTCGGACCCTGCTACTCTGACGTATATCGTTATACTCTATAAGCTAGGTTCTGCCCTCCCTAGCGGTAGGGTTTATAATAATAGTAAAATAGTCCGTATTAATATAGACTATAAGAGTAAAGTATACGTACCGGGTTTAGATATATATAACTTTTCTATTAAGGCCGACCTGCGGGAAGGTTAAGTTGACAGCCTCGAAGCACCCAGGTTTCGTCTCTCCGGTCCCTTAAAAGTATCGGATAGCGAGGGTTATCAGGGGATAGTCTAGGATAATAGCTAATCGGTGAGCAGGCGGTATCGCAGCTCTATACCGGTTATAGCGAGGGATCTTAGTATTAAGGGATAGCTTCTCTTCACGAACCGGCTCTAAGAAGACCTGAAGCTAGGCCTCGAATGTGGGTACGTCTATAACTTCGCTGACGAAACTATTTCGGAGGAGCAGATTATTAAGGAGAGATAAGGTAGGCCGCTGCTCAGATAGCCTCTAAAACTATCTACTATACGTATAGTATCGGTTCGCAAGCACTTAGGTAGCGTTATATTAAGGCACGCAAGTAGTAAGTGCCTCCTATACGTAGGTCGTACCGTAGTATTCTCCGATATTAAGGTTAGGATCAGCTTAGGCTAGGCTTAGTCTTAATACGTCCCGGAGCGCAGTCTTCTAGTTCTCAGCGAGAGAGCCCTAGGGCTTCTTAAGGATACTTATAAGCGCTAGCGAGACTTAGCAGAAGATATCCGTGCGAGGAATAAGGGCGGCGGCGACCTAGTCGGCCTGCGTGCGACCGGTATTAAGGTAGAGCAGGATAATAAAGATAACGTCTAGAGCGTACGAGTTATTCTGCTACTTAGGGCCTTACTAGAGGCGGGTTTACTAGTTAGTAGCGCTCTACTATTAAGTCCTATCTACTGCGTAGGATAATCTTATGAAGGCTTTAGGGTAGCTAATAAGCGTAATATTCCCCTAGTGAACTCGGATAAGGGTAATAGATAAATAAGCGCTAGTCGAGTTTCGGGTAATAGTAAGGTTCGCGTATTACTAGATTTCGCTAACGGGAGCGCCAGTGAGCGCTATAATTCCGATGCTCGATAGAATAATACCGTCTGGGAACGCTTCGAGGAGGCTAGCGACGGTTAGTAGGCGCTGCGCGATGTTTTGGGGGAGCGACTTACCGGTTAGGGTAGTAGTGAAACTATCGATAGGCACCTAGTACGTCTAATATAAAGGTAATAAGTTCTTCTATAATACTCGAAAGATAGGTCAGGGGAAGGCGCGCGAGGGCGAGAAGTAGTAGTAGTGAGGCTTTGGAGGTTTAGGCGGTCAGGTATACCTAAATATACTTGGGGTTACTATAGCACTAGTAGTAAGGACGTGCGACGTAGTTAGTACGGGGGTCGATTGTTTTAGTATATTAGAATGCCAAAACTCGGGTATACGTTCTACCGCGCCGCCCTATATTAATATTAAAATATGCGGTAGAGCTGATTTCGATTCCGTTCGCACTTCTGACTAAAATAATATCGCTTACGAGTAAGACCTAAACGAATCCAGATGGATCTCCAGAAACTCGAGCGGAGATAAGCGAGGGTACGTGTTCTTAACTATACGCGACTATAGATATGCACTTATACTTTCAGTTCCTCGCAGCAGCCCGGGAGTTATACGCTATAACGAGGGATAGCGCCGAAATCTACTATCTAGTATATAAAGGTACTACTAACCTCTACTCGCGAATATGATCTCTGCTAATAATAGCAGTTATTTATATAGTTAATACTAACCTAGTAGCTCTTTCTTAACCTCTAGCGACTAAAGTACTAAAATCCACGCTAACGAAGCTAGACTATACGCTCCCTCCTAAGAAGGCCACTGACCCGACTCTATCTACCTCGGGGTTCGTGCACTTACCTAAGCCCGCGATAATAGCTATTACTCTAAAGACTTCCGCTACTAGCGCTCCTAGTAAGCTGCCCGTCCTAGGGACCCCTAAAGGCTCTAAAGATAGTTAAGGATAGCTTGCCCTTCCGGGTCTATCTACGCTACTGAATAAGATACTACCGTTTAGCGGGGCGACTCCGAGCTCGAGCGCGAGCGAGAGTTCAGTGGATTATCGAGGTGAGTAGCTCTTCCCTTAACGTAACTCGGGAGACTGATAGTCGACTAGTAAAGAGTTTAGTCGATCGATTATTCCCTCTGCCTACTACGAAAGCTAGCCCCCTGAGCTATAATACTCCGACTAAGAAGGGCAGCGGCTTTATACTTACTACGGCTAAGTCTAAAGGTAAGCGCGCCGCGGAGGATAAGGCAGTAGTATCGGTATCGAAGAAGGTGAAGGCGAAGTAGAAGAGGAAGGCGAAGGCGAACGTAAAGAAGTAAGGGGACTAGATATCACGGAGAATAAATAGTAACTTTAAGAGCGTAGTAGATAGAGGGCGAGCAGAGAGGAACTGCGTAGTATATATAATAGAATAATAAGATACGTTAAGCTACGTCGGAGGTTAGGACCTCCCTATAAGGGGCCGGTAACTAGGATAGAGTCGTAGCACCTACAGTGATAGTAATAGTATCATAACTACGATAACGGTAATAGTGTTATAACAGTAGGAAAGTACTATCGAGACTAGTACGGGTGGATTTAGTTAGAGCTAGAGCTTCCTCTCTAATTAATACCTTTTGCTCCTCTAATTATCTAGCGACTACCGCAGGGAGTCGAGTAAAGCCTGATCTACTCTATGATTCGCAATCAGGTAGCCTTCAGTCTATTCCTAATGAATTCGCCCGCTGGATCGAACCCTTCCGCAGCAGATTAGCTACTTGCTCGCCTTGAAGGTCTCGATAGCTCCGAAAGCCTCTCCTAAGGTCAGTCTCTATTATACGTCTTCTACGATTAGTTATATATAACCTTCAAACGCTGTTTATTTTCGATCCTTCTCCAAGATCTAGATCCAGGAGCCTTCGATCGATGTTATAAATTCAATTAGTTAATTACAGTTAGCTAAAGTTAATTCAAGGTTCTAAATCAGTTAATAGTTTCTTTATTACGAATCAGTCATTCGATCAAAGAGAGTCGTCTTTCGATATATTATTATATAGTCTATCGCCTTGAATTCGCTACTAACCGGACCGGGTTCCCTGCCTTCCCGCGGCTATAAGGTAGTTAATATAAAGTAGGAAGTCAGAGTAGAGGTAAAGCCGAGTAGGCGCTAGTAAGAAGTTGAGGATATAACTACTTGATTATAAGCGAGGAGCCGGGTTTAATAGTTAGATAAAGATCTAAGGATCGAGGAAATAGTTAGTTAGAAAGGATTAGTAGAATACTTAGCTCAGCTATATAAGGCCCTGAGTGGTAAGAAGGTGTAAAGGAGACTAATGTTAGTATATTAAGTCAGAGTTAGAGCTCCCTATCTAATTAATAACCTCTTACTCTTCTAATTATCTATAACTATAGTGATAGTAATAGTATTATGACCACGGTAAAAGTGATAGTATTATAACTACGGTAATAGTAATTATATTATAGCCTGCGTATGAGCGGCACGCGTAGTAATAGTAGTTAAGTTATGTAAAAGCTTCCTAGATATCCCTGAATATAATACCTATAAGGGGATCGCAGCGTAGGGCGTCAGTCGATATCGTCTACCTTAATCCACGTAAGATCTACCTAGGCGATAGACTAATAGTAAGTCGCCTATCTATTATCAGTAAGCGTGATATAATAGGTTATATAGCCGGACTTGTTATTATTACGCTCTTACCTAGAGTTATATGCCGGTTATTATCTAGCGGCCCCGCGAGTTCCTGAATAAAACGCGGTTAGTAACCCTCCCTTATTCCTTTAATATTCCTCACTCCCGTATACCCCTTACTATAAACCCCTTCTCACGCCTTACTATCGATAGGATATAACCGGCCGAGATTATACTAGAATGCAGTATGCTTATAGGGGAATATCAGACGGTAGTACCTCCTAACCCCTATACCTACCTAGCGTTAATACTGATAAGGATAGCTCCTATAGTAAATCGTCTACCACCTGATCCTCGAACTAACGAATACCCGACCGGAAAAGATCTCTTGTATCTAAGATACCTTTCGGGCGCTTATAGAGAAGCTGCAGATAACCTCGACTGTATCTTCCCGGCTGCTAAGAGATGCTACCTGCTAGGCGCTATTACTAACCCTTTTACTACTATTATACTTCCTGCTATCTCCAATCCGAGCTCTCCCTAGGACGTTCACGCCCTTCCCCTTGCTGTACGAAGACCGAGAACCTTTACTCTCTAGCGGGCCGCCTAGTCTGAATAATACCCTTTCGAAACGTATATCTCCGGGCCTCGAGCCTGCGGATCTTATATCTTTAATTCTTATCTCTACTTGTTAAATATCTACGAATTCTGCGAATCCTACCTCTACTAATCTATCTTCTATAGATCTTATAAATACTATTTCTACGATTCTTACGATTATAAATCCTGCGAGTCTTACGACTATAAATCCTGCGAATCCTGTAGCTAGATATCCTGCGAATCCTACTGCTGCGAATCTGCTAGCAACTAACCTCCCTATTACGCCCGAACCTGCGATAACGCCTAATAGAATAGTAACGCGGCCTCGGAAACGAAGAAGGATAGAGGAAAGATACTAAGCCGATCCGGTTAGAACGATAGCTCTATAATAGATAGCGAGCCGGGAGAGGGTTTACGAACTAGACGCGGTAGAGACCTTTTAATAGGAGCTATAGTAGCTATATATTAAGGGGAAGAAGAATAACGCCGCGGCGTTGTATTATATCCTAGCTTTATAGATTACCTTCCTTAAGGAGTTCTTCTTTTAAAACACGTTCGGGAGGGCTTACTAACAGCGGATTCTCGAGCTACTCGATGAGATTATAGAATACGAAGAGGTAAAGATATCTAAAGTAGTTTTAGCAGCAGAAACTACAGTAGCGAAGAATCTACTACCGGAGATATAAACTTTTTTTATATTATATACTAAGTGCGAGGCGAGAGATACTAAGTAGGAGATAACTCAGGAGATTACTAAGACGATTCGCGGATTTAAGCTATACTAAGCCTTTATAGATCTACGGGTGAAAGCGGCAGGCCCGGATAGGGATGAGTTACGAAGGTTCCTCGAGTTGCAAGGCTTCGCTAAGTCGCAAGAGCGTGATATTCGTAGTTATATCTTAGGCTACCTATTAAAGGAGCTAGGCATAAGACTAGATATCCTAAGTAATAAGCTATAGGTCCACTAGGGAGTTTACCTTCTAGTATAGCAGTTTAGGAAGGGTATTATAGTGCTTCTCCCGAAGGGGGCCCTAAGTTAGTAAGTAGCTAATCCTTAACCTCCGCTCGTAGCACTTCTAACGGCTCCAGGATCTATAAGATTAGTACCCAGAAAATGCAGCGGATTACTAAAGTCCTCTTCGACGCCTTCCCGGGATCGGTTAATATATGCGCAGCTATAGAGTATCTGATTCTATATATCTTAAAGGAGCCCGGTGCGAAGTTGATAGCGCTATAAACATCGCGAGGGGCATATTAGCTAAGCCTCTCTCTGCTTAAAACCCTTAGCTTACTCTAGGGCAGAGGAAAGAACTCTAGCGAAGCAGGTTCTCTCTAACGATAGCTATATATATACTATTATTACCGTTATATAGAAGGTATTACAGATATAGGCGGGTGCTATAACGCGATATAGTCGCGATTAGGGAACAGTCGCTATAGTAATATATATTCGGTTTCGGCCGTAATAGTCTATAATGAATTAGAATAGCTTCTCGGGGAAATCGGGTTTATTATAATATAGCCGGTCTCCGACAGTCGCCTAGTAGACGCAGGTATACCCTAGTATTTTAGTATATTAATATATCTAAATATTAAACTACTATATTATCTCTGCTCGGTATCCTACTAGTTCAAAAATTCCTTATCTTATACTATACGTTATATTCCTGTTATTTACTTTATAATACTAAAAGCCGTAAAAGTAAGAAGAAGGTCAGCTTCGAGTGGTCAGTCGAGGAAAGATAGAGTACAGACCTCGTCAAGTAAGTCCACGTCGCGTAGTTAATCGGGAAAGATCTTAATAGGGCCGATAGATCGCTTTATTACGGTATTACGCGATTATCTGATCGAAGGTCGCGTGCTAATTTAGGGTAGAACTCTTTAAGTAGCTTGTCGATAGCTCTGTCGTTTACTTCTTACGCGACCTCGAACGAGCATACTTATAATATAGTAAGGACTCGTCAGGCAGCCCTTATCTTACTTTCTATAGCGACTCTGACAGAAGATAGAGAAGAGTATATAAGATACTCTAGCTATCGGAGTCGGTCGAGTGATAAGCTTACTATAATTAACTCGCTATTATCAGGCGCTAGGAGAAGTAGAGAGGCGTCTTCAATCGGAGACTCAGGTTTAGTTACGATTAATTCCCTGCTACCGGAGCCTAAGAGTAATATTAAGGCGTCTATAAGCGGAGACTCGGGTTTAGCTACGATCAATTCCCTGCTACTGGACGCTAGGAGTAGTATTAAGGCGTCTATAATCGGAGACTCGGGTTTAGCTACGATTAATTCCCTACTGCCGGACGCCAGGAGTAATATCGAGGCAGCTTTAATCGCAGGCTCCGGTCTTACTGCTATCAATTCCTTACTGCCGGACGCTAGGAGTAGCGTCGAGGTATCCTTAATCGAAGACTTAGGTTTCACTATAATTAAGTCTCTCCTACTAAGAGTAGGGAGTAACGTTAATATAGGATCAGCTAGGGACTCGGGTTTCGCGATAATTAATACCTTACTACTAGTAGCGAGAAGTAGTAATAAGGCAGTATTATTCGCAGACTATATCTCGACTCCTAGACAATTAGAATAACCGGTAGACTATAACCCTATGATCGCCTTGCTATTATTATCCCTAAACTCAGAATACTTTACTACCCGATAAACGTCGCGTTTCGATTCTTTAGGCCACGAGCGAGTAAAGTAGTAGTAATTAAAGAGAGATAAGGTAAAGAGTCCCTTAGACGAAAGGGGCCGCTAAGATCAGCGTATATTCTATTAGGATAATAGGAGGGTAAAGGGAGAGGGTTCCTAGGAACGAATAAGTAAGGGTATATTGATCGGAGATATCTCTCGGGGCGAGCTAATAGAATTATAAATATAGGGGAAGCTTCTATGGACTACGAGAGTAACTATAAGATAGTAGACTCTCTAGGCGAACTGATAGATATGTTCGATAGACCTGGGATAGACTCCTCGTAAGACAGGTACAACCGGAATATACTAAACCTCCTTCGATAATACGATATATAAGAATAGTCCGAGGAGTACTACCGACTAGCGGATATTATCTGACGCTAAACTCAGGCGGGGATCTTGGGCTATATAGACTAACGATATAACCGGGAGGAGATTAGCTATAATACTGCTACGGGGGATAATCATTACCCGCTAGACGCTATATACGAGAATATTAAGGGGTTTCCGAGTAATACGATTAGACTCGGATTTAATAGTCTTCGGGGGAACTAAGAGGTAGTAGCGAGGTAAGTCCTGCCCTTAGCAGAAGTAATTAAGGAGCTTTTTACTAGTATTTAAGATAAGAGCTCCGGGGTAAAGAATATATACCTATACTTAGAGGAGCTAGCGCAGATATTTCCTAGGACGAGTATAGATATCGATAGTATAATTACGTTTCCGGTTTCGGTAGGAGCGTTTCGGGGAGAGCTTTACTATTACCCGACTTTCTAGTTTACACGTAGGATTATAAGTAATATAAAGATCGAACGAAGTATTTATTATAAGAATAATAAGGGAACTTTGAGAGCAGCGACTCTTTAGCTATAATAAATCCTACACGTGTATATCAGCGGGATCTAAGGGATTTATAATTATATAATCTACGTATTCCTACCTTATCTTTACAGGTCGGATATTCCCTTTAAGAGCCTAACGGAGGTCTAGATATAAGCTTTCACGGATAGCGTTATACTTAAGAGTATCTTCGACTATATCCTAAATATAGCTACTTAGTATATCCTACTAACTTAGCTAACGAGTTAGTTAAATACCGCGGCGAAAGCGAACGAAACCCGAATAGGGGCGCAGGATTCGATAGTAAGATAACACCGGACTTACGCTATCTAGTCCTAATACCTTAAGGCGATCTAGATAATAGTATAAAGCTATACGTAAGAAGCCGATCTGCAGGATTTCTCTAATACCTTTCTTTATATAATAAGTAAGAGTTATAAGTTGCAATTCCAAGGCTAGGATTCGTTCTTTATAGTTATAGCTAAGTTCTACGATAAGCTCGATACTATCTTCGATTAGAGGTTCCTATAGCACGAAGAGCTATATATAGATATAGCGATAGAGATCTGCTTAAGCGCACCTATAAAGGGGATATCTGATTAAGGAGAGGCTCAAGTATACTTATAGAAACGATATTATTTAGAGAGGTTTCTCGAGAATATATATGTCGAGCCGGTCGAGGGGGTAATATAGTACTATAACGTTAAGTTCTTATACGAGGCGGTAAATATAATATATATTCCTATAAAGAAGTCGTGGATCTATACCGCAGGCTTATAGTACTTGTAATACTATATAGTAGAGAAGGAGATTACAGATACTAGTACGATCTATCCCTTTTAGAACGAGAGTATATTAGAGCTTTGCCTCGACTAGATGACCTAGCACTCGGTAGTATTAGATAGGAAATAGGCAGGGAAGAAATAAGAGACTATTAAGGGGGTATATCGGAACTCGAAGAAGCGAGTACGTATTGCGTATCGTAATGCTCGTAATCGGGTATTAGCCCTACGCTTAGAGTATCGCGTTAAGAGTACGGTTCTCTTAGTCTATATAGATAAGTATCAGAGACGAGAGATAGATCGAGGGCGCAGGTTACGGCTACTATAGTAGTTAAAGATACCCTCGTTTACGTAGGCGATAGAAACCCCTAGGTTCTGCGATTATATGCTAAGTAACGTTCAAAAGCTATATACGCTATTCGAGGCAGTGGTAATAATAGCACCTAGTAATAGGATTATTAAAGGCCGGAGTTATCTGCTATATGCCCTGCTTTAGTGCTTTCGCTACTTCTTCTCCCGCAGTATATTAGAGATAGTGCCGAGCCTCTAGTACTAAAAGTATACGTCGCAGAGGACCGGGAGGTAGTAATATAGTCTAGCGTTCGAGAGGACCTTATTATAAATAGGCTATAGCTAGTAAGGTTCAGTAGTAGACTAGAGGCGCCTCCAGGTTACGGAGAAGGTGAAACCTTACTTTACGATAAAGTCTTCAGATATCCTGGGTTTTAATTAGAGGACGCGTAAGGTCTGATAAGTAGCTTAGGAGCTAGATAATATTCTTAAGGTTCTCCCTGAGGCGATAGAAGGGCCGAAGCTTAATAACGTCTTGCAGCTACTTAGCTACTTATATTTCAGAAGGTATCGCTAAGAGGTCCTATAAGGTCTACTTAAGGAGGTATATCTAGGAAAGTCTGATATCAGGAGTAAGATTAAGGAGGATAAGATTCGCTTTTATGAGTCCGACTTAGTTAGTTACTTCAGGAGGCTGTATTTTGCATCAGGGAATAAGACGAGAGTGAAAAACCTAAGAGCTATCTTCGACTGGTTATAGTTAGCTAATAGGTCGTAGAATCGTACGCATTTCGAAGCGAAATAGTACCGGATAATATATAGTAAGGTAGATAGGGCGCTTCGCGCATATCTAACGATTTAAGACTAATAGAGGCAGGCGTTCTTTATAGATTTCTTTCGGTTCTATTTAGTAATACCTCTTCTAGACGGGAATAGAACGCTACTATCGACAGCAAAGCACATAGGGCAGCGTATTTAGTGGTCGGTAGTAGAGAGGAGAGGGGTTTTCGGGTGGGAGCGGCTAGAATATAATAAGATAGCGCTCCTACTATACTCTGAATCGCTCTCGATAACAAAGGAGCGAATACTAAGGTTTTTAAGGCCTTAAAGAGGGTTTCGGTATACTAGGATACTGAAAGAGGGCGGCGAGGTATGCACTAGGAGTTAAGCGCTAGGGAAGTTAGGGGGGAAATATAGTTCTGATATCAGATGAGTTATACTAGTATTTCCTCTTACGATAGGGCTATCATGAGGCTCGTGGATATATTAGGAGGGAATGGATTTCCTCTAGCGATAGTGCTATCGTGGGGCTTATTATAATATTAGTAGGAGGTGGATTTTCCTCGTAATAAGAGTACTATCTTAGGAATTATTAATATATAAGTAGAAGGTGGATTCTCTTTATAATAAGAGTGCTATTATAGGACTCGTTGATATATTAGTAGAAAGGGGATTTTCCTTATAGCGAGAGTACTATCATAGGACTTATTAATATATTAGTAGAAGGTGGATTTTCCTCGTGACGATAATACTACTATAAGGCTCGTTAAAACATTAGTAGAATATATGATTATAACGGGTATCTCGTCGTCGAATGGATATATATGAATCTATGCTACCTAGTCTAGTCTGTGGCCTAAGTAACGATCTCTCTCATCTCGGCTATATATAAAGTGAAGACATAAGGTACGCTAAGCGATAAGTAAATATAATATAATATATGAAATCATTAGCTCTAGTAGGCTATACTTCTAGAGGTATGCGAGACCACGGGATAGTAAGTTAGACTTCTGCTACCTTAGCGAATACCGTATCTTCTAGAAATCCTTCCCTCCTTTCCTTATCTATTACAGCGTTTTCCCGGTGCTTCTTATTATCTATTATCCGGGCAGGTATATATATTTCGTCCTCTATACCGCCGTCTGCTATCTCTATATCCGAGGCGTCCCTTGCAGGTTCTAAAACCGACTTTATAATCTCCTCGTCAGCTGACTTATACTCCTATAAAGATACTACAGCTTTTAGCTCCTTTACTATCTCCTTATCCGGTACCTCTTCTAACGCTCTATTCAGATCCCCACTAGCCTCTTCTCTAGGTATATCACTATCGCTGAGCTATAGAGCGTTAAGAGTAGCTATAGGAAAGTATCTGCTGATTAACTTCTCTAACTTCTCCCCTAAGGCCCTAAGCTTAGGATCGAGATGAAGCTTATGTAACTTAGTAGTACGTAAGATCTAGTAGGCTTTACTACGCAGACGAGAATCTCTATACTTATAAAGCGCCTTAAAGTTAAAGTACTAATGCTTTAAGATGCCGTCGAGTTCGCGCTGAGCCTCTTCGTCTATATCGCTATCTAAATAACCTATATATATAGTTATAAGACCCATAGTAGCGCCCCAGATACCCTCCCGGGTAGTAAACGCCCTGCCGAAGAGGAAGCCGGTATAAATAGTAAATATAGTATAAATAACGCCGGGGGAGAGGAATAAGGCATATTCCGAAGTTTAGCGAAGAATAACTAGGTTTTCTAATTCGGCAGCGATAAGGGTAAGAGGAGCGGATAGATAGCGGAGCAAAGTAGCGATATTTATTTTAGTAAGGAGCGCAAGGAGCTATAGCTTCTTATACTCACCGGAAAGTGCGACGAGCCTAGTAAATATAGTATCGATATAGAAGGCCACGATCTAGTTAGTAAATCTAATATAAGTAGTATAGGGGATTATATCTTAGCTAGTAATATAGCATCCGAGGCGAGGGGGAAGAGTAAGGCTAAACTTAGCGTTCTATAATAGTATATTAATAAGAGCAGATATAGGAGCGCTAGTCTCGACTAGTTAGGATATAAGCTTCAGTATATAGCAGTTAATATCGCGGAATAGCCGGAGGTCCTTACTCTAGCTTCCATCCTCATTTTCGAAGAGTATAGTAATATCCTCTTTACTCTCTATTGAATCTATAATCTAGTCCTAGAGTGCACTATATATAGGTTCCTAGCCCTTAAGGCATAAGGCCTTAGTAAATATCTTCGGGGTGCCTATATTCTAAGACATTTTAATATATAGGATTCCGTTAGATACGATTCCGGCGTTCATAAAGGTAGCGTTATAGATATTCTTTCGCGCGGATAGATATAAATTAAATAAGGTAGTAAAGGCAGATAGGAGGAGTTCCCTAGTAAGGTTAATAATATCGCGAGAGTCGTAGGAAAGCTTACTATCGCTACTTAAGAGCTTAGGATTTCTGCTGAGCCTCGCGGTTACAGCGCTTCGATTCTTCGTCTGAAGCTATTAGTCTCTTATATATAGAGGCCCTGCGTAATACTATAGAAGGTTATTTACGTTTTGAAATTAGATTTAGATATAGGGTAAGATATTAATAGCTTTTCGCTACCCGGGCGTGATATAATAGGAGGTCGACTATAGTGGTTATTTTGTGTTTCGGAATGGGATTTATAAAAGGAATATTAGATAGAAGGTTTAGGCATATCGGCATACTAAAACAATAGGCGCCCTGTCGCGCGCGAGCTATCCTACGATAGTAAATAAGGTATATACGGCCGCAAAACGCGCTTATAGGAGATATAGGGTACACGGACTATAACACGCTACTAAAACCAAAATAGTATAACTAAGGCGGGATCTAGGAGGTAATAGGTATAGTAGATAGAGGAATAGTCGAGATAAACGTAAACTTGCGCTTTATATAAGCGAAAGTAACACGGATATTAGATATAATAAAAGATCAATGTTATAGTAGCACGGAGATAGATACGTTAAGAGAAGGTATTCACTAGACTTAATTACTAGCTAGTCTACTATAAGGTCTATTCTAAGTAGGTTCGCCTGTATCGATATTCTCGATAACTTCCCTTAGGTAAGTATTAGACCTTATCCATAAGATGCTCTATAGTAATAAGTTCTTAATAGAACTCTTAGGTTTCGGTAAGAGTATTCCTAGGGGGGCGGACGGCTCCTTCGATAAGGGTATGGAGGTTATAGGCGAAGGTTAGGAGAGAGGAGCCGGAAGTGATATCGTCTGCGATATGGTAATTAGAGGTACGAGGGGCGGTGCGGAACTGCTAGGAGGAAAGGGTACTACTAGTAATTAGAGGAAGTAGAGAAATAAAGACCGATCACTTATAAGCAGGAGCGGGAGTAGGTTAGAAGGTATCGTGAATAGGTAGCGGATCAGTCGCTATACTAGTTAGGATATTTCATAAGATATAGATAGAGGTGCTTTACGTACCTAAAAACGCAATATAGTAGAGCGTAAGGGCATCGGAAGAGAGGTAGAGATAGATAGTAGCAGCTGCGAACTGGTTCGAATTAGCCTTAGAAAATCACGACTAGAGAGGGTCTTGACTTCACGACGAAGTTCTTCTAAAGAGAGCTTGAAACCTATCTTAAGTAGCGCTTTTGGGCAATAGAATAAGTGCCGAAGCGTAAACGATAGATAAGGAAGAGTATTTATCATAGGAATTCGGTCGAGGGCTAAGTATTCCTAGTAGTAATATGGAATATAGCGTGACGTTACTATAGTAACAGCGCGCTAGCGTGTTTTGACATATCCATATGCTAAAATATCCTAAGTCGTATATCGGACGGCAGATCTTCTGGAGATAGTAAATATTAATTAAGATACCGATACAACGCCGGCATAAGGATATAACGAGCTATATAATTACGTAGACTATACCCTACTTAGTCGGACTACAGAGCGAATTAGCATAGGAGATTCCTGCCCTTAATATAATTTATGTATTTAATAGTAAGAAGAGGAAAGGGCCAGGCGAATAAGGTCGCGGGAAAGAGGTATGTTACTTCACTCCAGAATAGCATTCGATACTTATTCGTATAGTACTATAGCTTCAAGGGAGTTTAGCACGCGTATAATAGAAGCTTTTAATTCGACCTTGCCCGCTAATCCGGGCTCGATATCTGTAATAATCCTATAGCTCGCATATATATATCCGGACGATGCCCTTAATAAGGTATTTATCTTATTTCCGCTTCTGCTATCGGAGATCCGCCGTGAGATCTAGAAGTGCGCGATAGCTTTCCAGATTAATATAGTCCGAGTGCGTTCCGCCGGCATTAGTTCTACTCTCGATACCTCCTTACCACGATTTATCGTACTTTAAAGGCCGATCCTCCTTACGCTCTATATAGATAGTCGATTAGTATACCTCGAGGTATATAAGTATACTCAGGAGATATAGTATAGTATATATTTTCGGATGGATATAGATATATTAAGCTTAATCTCAAGGTCCTATAGGGAGTATATAGAGATATTGCGAATAATAAAGACTAGATTAGCCATAGGACTTAAGCGCTTAGAGATCCTATTTCGTATTTACTTTACTTATAAGGATAGTAAGATAAGTAAAGGATATAACTAGGAACTAGATAAGGGCGGATTTTTAAAGACCTTGACTGCGTTTAGGAACCTAGTAGCTTTACACTTTATTATGATTAATAAGGAGAGATCAGTCTGGGCTCGAAGCAAGAGACGTATAAAGGAGGCAGTAGAGAAAGCGTGGAAGGGGGAGTTTAGGAGAAGAGTGAAATCTCCTGGGGTATTTCGAATATCAATATCTCTTCGCCTAGCGGAGGAGTATACGTATATCTCTAGACTAGTAACCTGCTGGGCGCGGGCATTATAGCGAAAGGTAGATAGATAATTAGAGCGAAGGAGAGGTTTACTATAGTTCTTGAGGCGAAAATAATCCTGCTTAGCTTACGATAGAGGTAGGGAGTCTGCACTATCCTCTTTATACGATTCTTAGCTTATGAAGTAAAGTAATAGCTAGCTGCCTTGTTTCAGATAATAGGTCTAGAGTAAAGGTTACTTATAGAGGAATTATAAAGTATATTTTTATCACGTATAAAGAATCTTACCTATAGAGATAAGACTTCTTCTATAGTTTTTAATCTTATAAGGATAATAGATAATATAGACCTATTTAGATAAGTAAAGGATATAGGCCTAAAGCTAAGGGTAAGTATCCTCAGATAACTTGGGAAGCTTATAGTAAGCTGATGTAGGGATATAGTTAATTAGAGGTTATCTATAGATTAGAGTAGTAGTAGTAGCTATCGGTAGTATAAAT
>FJUW01000111.1:3163-24355 GCA_900074885.1 Rhynchosporium graminicola
GAGGGCGTTACGTATCTATACTTCCTAGAGTTTTAGAGAGTAGTCGATTCTATTAGAGAGCTTATTTAGAAGGTTCAGTATCTTCTCTATACGCGTAGCGTATAATATTAATAATATTCCTCCGGTAGATTATTCTCGATAACGATTATTAGGCGTAAGAGTAGCGTTATCTTCTTTAATTAATAATAATAATATTATACGCGATTAAACGTTATTAAATAATATAGACTTAGTAGAGCGCTAAGCAGTTAACTAGCGTAGTTCTAGGAACTCGTCCCGTAACTAGTGTAGTTCTGCAGATAAGTTAGCGTTTAATTATCTCTCTTCCGCGAGCTTCCTTTCTGCCTCTTATAGCTAGTAAGCGCGGTCTTCATATAAGTTACTTATAGTTACTATTAATATAAGAGTATTATCGGGAAGGTTTAGCGACTTAGTAAGTTCGTTAATTATAGTAGGAGTTAGAGAGCTTAACTCGGATAAAGCGTTATCGCGAGTACTCTTTACTATAGAGAGAGGTAGGTTATAGCGAGTATTACGAGTCGCTGAAGAATAGGAGGTAAAGGGAGTCGGAGAACCGGTAGTCGATTTATCGGACTTAAGTTACTTCGGTTTAAGTGCTATTCTTTAAGTTTATACTTAGTATAGGCCTTCTCTATATAGCGTAGTCTCCTGCGTTTAGTAGCTTTAGGTATAGAGGTATAATATGAGTAGATATTTACTATCTTCCCAGATATAAGTAAAAGAATTATAGATAATATAACGCTTACTCTAGAAAGGTCTTAAAACTACTTAAGTAATAAGACCTTATATTACTATGAATATGAAGTAGTAAGAATTACTTAAGAATCTATAACTAAGGAATAAAGAAGTAGAGAGAGAATAGAAGTATATATATGAAAAGGGGCCCCTAAACTCTACTCGTGTAATCTCGCTTAGCAGTAAGTGTTTCCACTAATAGGGAGAGACCTCCAAACCTGACCAGTCGTCACAAGTATACTATTTTATATCCGATACGAGTCCTTTCTAGTAGTAATAAGTAGAAATCATTTCAGTAGTCTTACGAGTATTCGGATAAGCGGAGGAAACTTAATCGTGAACTTCGCTAATTAAACAGATATATAGCGGAGTATAGCGTTATACGTATAGATAACTATTATAAAGTAGTAAACTATTATTAATAATATAGCTATCTCTTAATATATTCCGTTTATTAGAGAATAATTCTTAGTTAAATTAGTATAGTTTCTCGATTAAATTAAAAGAGTTATATATAGGTTCTAGTAGTATATTAGTCCTTAGCGATATTAAGTATATATAACTAATTTAATTAATATAATACTTAGCTAGTTCCGCGTTAATCCTAAGGTTTAGGCGGTCTAGAGGTAGTAAAACCCGAGATCTACTATCCTGTTTCTATTATTCTTATATCCTTAGATCTTATTCCCTATAGCTAAGGATATTAGCTTTAGCGTTATCTTTACTAAGTATATATATAATTTAAAAGTTAAATTTAGAAAGGAATTCTATCTATCTAGCTTACTTATTAGTTAAGACTTTAATAGTTATAAAATATTCTAAGGATCGATAGTCTATATATACGCTAGTATAGCGTTATAGAGATATAAGTTCCGGTCTCTATTTCCGGAAAGACTTAATAATAGCGTATAGCTCCTTATTATAGATCTTCTAGTTTAATTTATATCTATTAAGAATATAAGAGTAAAATCTAATTAGATACTACTAGTTATTTTTATATAATTAGGAGATAACTCTAACTATTATACTATTAGAAGTATTAGTTTCTAGTTTAGTTTATAATTTAGGGTCGAAATAGTATAATTTCTATACTAATAGTAGCTATTAATATAAATCGTCGAAGGACTTCTTATAATTATCAGTGAAATTCTATAGTACTATAAGCCGAGTAAGTACTAAGAGAGGTTTAGCGATAAGGCCGAAATTCCGAATAAATTAATAGTAGAACTTATAGAATCCTAAGAAGGATTTTATAGCTATTACTATTTCAGGGTACTTCTAGTCTACTAATAGTACTACCTTCTCGAGATCTAGCTCGATTCCGTTAGTAGTAATAATATATTTAAGGTATTTAGTCCGAGTAATATAGAATTCGCTTTTCTTAATATCTACCTAAAGTCCGGTATTTATTAAGTATTATAATACTAATTTAATATATTCTTTATATTCCTAGAGCGTTTCCGAGTATATAAGGATATTATCTAGGTAAGCTATATAGAAATTATCTAAGTAGTCTAATAGTATATTATTTATATATCGCTAGTACGTACTAGGTCTGTTATAAAGCCTAAAAGGTAATACTTTATATTTATAGGATCTGAAGCGAGTTCAGAAGATAGTATACTCCTCTGATTCGGAGTCTATATAGATATAGTTAAATACTACCCGGATATCTAGTTTAGTAAAGATTACTACTTTAGATATATAAGTTAAGAGCTTATCGATCCTAGGTATTAGGTATAAATCCTTTCGAGTAATCGTATTAAGCTTATAATAGTTAATATAGAAGCGTAATCCTCTATTAGCTTTTTTAATAAATAGTATAAGTAATATAAAGGGACTTTAGCTAGATTCGATAAATCCCTTATCTAAGTTCTCTATAAGATACTCCTTAGTTACTTATAATTCGTCTATAGATTACTAATATAAANTATTATACTATTAGAAGTATTAGTTTCTAGTTTAGTCTATAATTCAGAGTCGAAATAGTATAGTTTCTATACTGATAGTAGCTATTAATATAAATCGTCGAAGGACTTCTTATAATCGTTAGTAAAATTCTATAGTACTATAGGCCGAGTAAGTACTAAGAGAGGTTTAGCGATAAGGCTAAAATTCCGAATAAATTAATAGTAGAACTCACAGAATCTTAAGAAGGATTTCATAGCTATTACCGTTTCGGAGTACTTCTAGTCTACTAATAATACTACCTTCTCGGGATCTAGCTCGATTCCGTTAGTAGTAACGATATATCTGAGGTATTTAGTCCGAGTAATATAGAATTCGCTTTTCTTAATATCTACCTAAAGTCCGGTATCTATTAAGCGTTATAATACTAATTTAACGTATTCTTTATATTCTTAAAGCATTTCCGAGTATATAAGGATATTATCTAGGTAGGCTATATAGAAATCATCTAAGTAGTCTAGTAGTATATCATTTATATATCGCTAGTACGTACTAGGTCCGTTATAGAGCCTAAAAGGTAATACTTTATATTTATAGGATCTGAAGCGAGTTCAGAAGATAGTATACTCCTCTGATTCGGAGTCTATATAGATATAGTTAAATACTACCCGGATATCTAGTTTAGTAAAGATTACTACTTTAGATATATAAGTTAAGAGCTTATCGATCCTAGGTATTAGGTATAAATCCTTTCGAGTAATCGTATTAAGCTTATAATAGTTAATATAGAAGCGTAATCCTCTATTAGCTTTTTTAATAAATAGTATAAGTAATATAAAGGGACTTTAGCTAGATTCGATAAATCCCTTATCTAAGTTCTCTATAAGATACTCCTTAGTAACTTATAATTCGTCTATAGATTACTAATATAAAAGCGAATATATATTAGGTAATAGTTCTTCTAGAATAATTTTATAATTATATAAGCGATATAATAGAAGAATATTAGAATCCCGCTTAGAAAAAGCTTCCTTAAAGGTATAATACTATTCTAGTAGCTTTTTAGCTATAAGTCGTTTAGTATCAGGATCCTTAGGAGAGTCGCTATTTAGATAGTCTTATAAGAGGCGATCTATCTTGTAGATACTAGTAAAGAATAATTCGGAACTTTTATATTTTATATTAAAGTGAAAAGCTATAGTACTAATTTAGTAAATCGGAACCGGTTTCTAGATCCTTAGAAGTTAAGAGAAGTACTTATAGTAGAGTTTCAGCGTAGGTACCTTTCTTAATGAATTCGGAGCGGAAAAAGATTCGGATTCCTTAGCGATAAGCGGAAATAAGTTAAAGAGTAAGGATAATACGTTAATATATTATATCGCTACTATTTAGTATAATTAGTATTAATCTAGCTAGTTTATAGCTAAGTCCCGCGTATTAACGTTAATTTAGTAAGATCGATTAATACTAAGTTTATAAGGTAATAAAGTTATAATTATCTTCTTATTATATTAGAAAGTAGCTAGATAGCGTTCCGACTATAGTAGCTTATAATAGAGTATATTTAGCTTAACCTGAAATCGTCGTATCTATTTAATACTAATAATTATATCTTATTATCCTAAATCGAGAAGAATAAAAGGGTAGTTATAAATACACTTATTATTAATAGAAAAGTATAAACGTATAAAATAAATAATATAAGTTCTAATAGACTATTAGAAACTACGTATTAGAATAGAATAAAGTAGTAGCTCGATTTTAATACTAAGGGCCTCTGATAGTCGTCTAGTAAGAGTGCGATTAATAAATAGATAATTATTCGCTCCGGTATCAATCAGGCTATTTATAGAGACTCTTAGCTTATTTATATTAACTATAATTAGGTATATAAATTACTTACCTCTTATTAGGGAGTTAAAGTCTAGATTAGAGAGATTATACTTATATAGACTTAAGAAGGAGTTTTTACTTAAGTCTTATTATTTCCCTCTAGTATTAGTCTAGATTCGGAGGGTATATCTTCTATTACTTCCTTAGTTACTTAATCCTCTTCTAGAAATTCATCGATTAATTAAACCTTAGGCGAGTTAGGGTAGTCTAGCTTAATATAACCGAGCTATCTATAACTATAATACTTAAGGGGTTCTCCGGTCGAGGTAATAAGGCGTTTTAGCGCGGAGGAAGTATTAGCTTATACTAGGGTAGAAGTATATATATATAGTACAGGAGTGATTTATCGAGGAGCTAAGCTTAAGGACCGGTAAGAGGTAGAACTAGTAATAGTCGTAGTAGTAATAGTAAGCTTATAGTACTATACTTAAGTAGTAGCTTTCTCAGGATAAGTATATTCTAAGTTATAGTAATACTTAGTATTAAAAGAAAGTAAAGATCTAACTATAGAAGCGTAGTCCTTATTCTACGTTAATTTAATAATAAGAGTTAAAGCGCGTAAGGATAATATAATCTTATCTTATATATAGAAGAACTACTCTTTCTTTTTAACCTTACCTTAGATAGTAGCACTTTGAAATCGACTACGAAACTCAGTAAAGGTCTCGCGTATATAACTAAGTTATTATATTTCTAAGTAGTAGAAAGCGTTATAATAGTTATCTTCCTCTAAACTAATAAGAAAGTTCTCCTTTAATAAGGAGATTATTTTATTACTAGTTTTAAACTCGTTAGCGAGATACTAAAGCGTAAGATACTCTTTAGCTAATCTAGTAACTAGCTCCTAAACGAGAATACGCCGGGAGAAGTCCGTAAGGTAATAGTTAGCGTTTATAGCTAGCTAGTCTCGTATTAATACTCTCTATTAGAGAAAAGTAAAGTCTAATCTATTATCTAAGAGTAGGATCTTCTTAATAAGATAAGACTTCCTAGGGCGTAACTCTACTGATTCGGCGCTAGAAAAGAGAGATAGTTTATTAGGAATAATATCCTCTTTCTTAGTACTATATATCGGAATAGAGTTTATTAGGTTATTAAACTCCGCTATATACGGAGATTATAGTATTAGTTCTAGTAAGAGAGTCGAAGATAAGCGAGGGACTCCTATAAGGAACTTATCTTATATAGAGATTAGTTTATCTATAGTATCTTCTAAAGAGTTATTCTTTTCCTCTTAATCTATTAATTATTATAAGAGGGAACGGATCAGGTTCGAGTCACTTATAGTAGTAAGAGTACTTAGCGATTATACTCTTAGTAAATTTCGCTTTTATTTTCCTTTCTCTCTTAGTTAATACTTTCTTAATAAAGTATTAATATTCTCTAGGGTAAGAGACGTTTAGAGTAAAGAAAGGTATAATAGATTAGGTTCGGAGGTAGAGCGAGAGGGATCGCGTTAAGTTCCCTTAGAACTAGAGGGATCTCTAGTTTATTAGTTAAGAGCTATAATAGTAGCTTAAAAAGGGGTATATTAGGGCTATTTCAGCGGTAATATATAAAAGTTAAAGTTCCGGGGTATTTATTATACTTTCTTTAAAATCTATCTATAATTCCTTTATACTAAGGGAGTTATTAAAGAAGCGTTAGCGAAGACCTCCTCTATTATACTATTTACGATAAACTAAATTAAACTCTAATTTATAGTTATCCGAGAGATCTCTAGTATCTTAGCTATATACGAGTAGTTATCGAATAACTAACTTAGTAGTAAGATATTATAGTAAGTTATCTCTAGCTATCTTGATCTTTTTATTTAATATAATAATATAAGACTTAAGGTAGTATATAAGTAAGAATAAATAAGTAGGGAAGCTAAGAGCGATCTTATATAGTCTACTATAAAGGAAATAAAAAGATAAGGAAGGAAGAAGAAGAGAGATAGAGTATAAAGCACTTTATATATATACGCTAATACTAGTCCGATACTATACCGGGTTAGATACTAGTTCTGCTGGGATACCTATGAACTTGGGCCCTGTTATCTATCTTTCTTCTTATATAATATTCAGGTGAGCTGTTGTCATATTATAACTACTAGTATTATAATACTAATAGTACGGAATCGCTTTAACTATTAACTAGTACTACTATAACTATTATACTTACCGACGAATTCAAGTGCCGCGCGATAAGAAACCAGGCTTCCTCTAACCTCTGCCCGTACTATTATATCTATAGGAGCATATTACAGTCGATTACTATAGCTTCAACCGCGATAAATATAGCTATAATAATATTCTCGTATTTATCGACTGTTTCAGTAAATAAGCAATTAGTATTCTATACCGAAAGACCTCTGATACGCGCGACCTTATAAAGCTTTACTTATACTACGTATACTGCTATTTCGGAGCTCTATTAATAATTACCTCTAATAGAGAGCAATAATTCGTTTCCTGTTTTTAGACTATAGTTATTATAATTCTTAGTACTAAAAGATAGCTTTCTATAGTAGATTACCTATAAACAGATAGCTAAATAGAGATCTATAACTAATATCTCTAACGCAGATTACGACTTTTTATCTCTTACTATTAAGATAACTAGTTAGAATTCTTACTTATTATAGATTACGCTTAGATAACTCTCCTTTACGAATCCCTTAGAGGTCTCTTACCCTTTAAAGTCGTTTATAGATATATACCCCGCGTTAATTAGAATTAGAAAGACTTACCTGACTCTACTACGCTTACTAATAAGTTGAATACTTAGTAAGCTCTAGATTACGCTAATTACCTACGCGATACCTAGATTACTACTTAATCTAGCTTCTAACGTATATAAGCTAAGATATTCTAATCCTATAACTACTTACGCTATAAAGTCGACTTCACTATAGACGACCTTATCTAGCTAGATATACGCTACTTTACGAGTACTCGACTTAGTAAAAAACTCGACTTCCTAACTAATAGACCTTTCTATATAATTAAAAAGGTTAGAAGCTCTTATCGTCTAGAGCTCCCTGCTAGTATAAAAGTATATAACGTATTCCTTGCTACTAAGCTATAGAAGTATCTAAACGACCTCTTACTAGGATAAACCTTACTACTACTACTACTTATTAATATCACTAGTAACGATAAATAGGAGATCGAAGATATACTTACGTACTATAAGCAGCGTAATAGCCTCTTATACCGAGTTTCCTAGTTAAATCAAGACGTCGATCTCATATAGTATAACGCTATAGACATTAAATACGCTCCTGCTAAGCTATAATAATTCTACCTTAATAACTTAACGTAAGCTAAACCTCTTACTAAACTACCTAATTAGCTAAAAGCTTTCTACGATAGAATTAATAATTACGACTACCTTAATAGTAATAAGGAGATAGACTAACGCTTAAGGGCGAGCTTTTTTCGGAGGGGGGANACCTTAATAACCTAACGTAAGCTAGACCTCCTGCTAGACTACCTAATTAGCTAAAAGCTTTCTACGATAGAATTAATAATTACGACTACCTTAATAGTAATAAGGAGATAGATTAACGCTCGAGGGCGAGCTTTTTTCGGAGGGGGGGGTAATATAACGACTAGTTAGGTTTAGAGGTCTCTCCCTATTAGTAGAAACACTTACTACTAAGCGAGATTACACGAGTAGAGTTTAGGGGCCCCTTTTCATATATATATTTCTATTCTCTCTCTACTTCTTTACTCCTTAGTTATAGATTCTTAAGTGATTCTTACTACTTTATATTTATAGTAATATGAGGTCTTATTACTTAGGTAGTTTTGAGACCTTTCTAGAGCAAGCGTCACAATAATACTATAGCTTACTAGATTAAGCCGGCTCTAAGTAACTACTTAGTTAATCGATACTTATCTAGGGCTTATTCTACTACTATAACTAAAAAAAGCTAAGTTATCTTTCGAACCCCTGCAGGCTTTACTAATATTATTAAAGGAGTCTTCGGAGACCCTAATAAGAAGGAATAAGACGAGAAGCACCTGCTCGGAATTCGATAATAAGGATCTATCTATAAATATACTATTAAGTTCTACTGATATTCTATATAGTTAGACTAGACGAATAGTAAATTAAGAGCTTAATACTATCGAGGTCTTAAGGACTATATTAAGGATAAGCTCTCTAGGGCTAGTAAACTAAGCACTCTAGAGGACTTAATCAGATCGTCTACTACTATCGATAAACGAATCTAAGAATAAGCGAAGGAAAAAGGAGGATACTTTATACTTACTTACCTTTAGAAATCTTAATTTCTATAATAATATAGTAAATATTAGGGAAATTTCTAACCTCACTCGAATAATAAATATAACTATTATAATCTGATAGAAATAGATAGAGTAGAAAGAGGATCTAAGGGCTAATCTGAGAAAGATAAACGTCGAGAGAAGAGCTTATACTATATATATAATAAGCTAGGATATCTTACTTATAATTATTCTCAGAAGAAGAAGTAGGAAGGAAAACCCTAGAATAAACCTAAGAGAGAATTCAGATTAGCTAAAAGAAAGCTAGATTACTAAGAAGCTTCTAGCGCAGAATAGAGTTCATAGGACTTTATAACTTATAAATCTAGCGAAAGATTCGAAGAGAACTTAGTTAAACTTCTAAATAAAGACTAAGAAAGCTAGAGTATTATAGATAAAAGAAACTATTTATATAATAACTTTCTATATAATAATAAAAACTAGACTCTTCGAAATCATAATAATAGAAGAAGAATATAGGTTTATAATAGAACTAAGTTCGATTTTATAGAGTATTATCGAACTTATAATATATCTAACCCGGGTATAAACTATATTATTACTTACTGCGATACTACTATTATTATATTCCAGGTTAATACTAAGGATATCAAGGAATAACTAGATTATTACGTAGCTAACCTCGAAGGAGAACCTGAACTAAAAGAGTTTAAATAACTAAATTAGTTTCTTCGGATAAAAAACACTTAAGCTATTACTAAGGAAATAAGAGAGGAACGTTATTAATAGAGAAGATAGTACCTATTAGAACTAGCTACTTATTAAAGAATAGTACTAGATCTGATTTAAGGGCAGGTTAATCTCTATTATTATATACTTTATACTCTAATTACTTACGAACCCGGCCTTAGGACTTAGTTAGATAAAACGATAAGGAGAATTATTAAAGAAGTACGTAATTACTCTATAATAGAACTATTATACTTAGAGCTTATTACTACTAGAGAGTTCGATTAGTTAATCTTACTAGTTATAGTAGATAATATTAAGATAAAAGCACTTATCGATTCAGGAGCTATAGGACGCTTTATAAACCCGGCCTTTATCGAGAAATAGAATATTCCTCCTACTATTAACCCGAAACTATACTATTTTACTTTATTAGTTAGAAAAAGCGCTAGATTAGATAAATAGGTCCGTAGAAAGATAGGAGGAATAAAGATAGTTATTAATAGATACGAAGAAATACTTTACTTTAATATTATATTTACCGGATAATATAATATCGTATTAGGAACGTTATAGTTATATAACTATAATCTTAGCGTAGACTAAGTAACTAAGAGGGTTACGTTTAGTAACTATAAATATAAGCGCAGTTAACTAGCTAATAAATAAGAAGCTAGTACTGCTTTCTTAATAATAACGCTAATAGACTCTAGCTAATTAAGTCGAGTTCCTAGTTAGATAGAACTTAGGAATTATCTTAGCTAGATAGATAATATTCGGGAATAGCTACTCGAACTATATAAGAAGTTCTCGAAATTATTCGAGGATCCGTAGGATATAAGAGCTCTACCTGAGTATAAACCCTAGGATTATAAGATAAACTTTAAAGATAGATTTATACTTATTATAGAGAAACTTCGCTATTATAACTATAATACTATAAGAACGCTTAAGGAGTATTAGAAGTTAAGTATAAAGAAAGGATAGATTCGGAAATCTAAGTTACTATATACTATTAATATACTAGTAGTTAAGAAAGTAAGAGATCCTAAGAGAAGATTATATAGAAACTATTAGATAATTAATAATAGAACTATAAGAGATATATATCCTTTACTAAACGCGTAGTACCTGCGGGATAAGCTAGCTAAAGTAAAGATATATACTAAGTTAGATTAACGTAACGTGTTTAATTTAATCCGAATTAAAGAGGAATATAAGTAGAAAACTGCTTTCGTATTACCCTTAGGGCTATAGGAATATATAGTAATACTATTCGGCTTAACTAATACTCTAGCTATATATTAAAGATAGAATAATAATATTCTTAAGGACTTTATTAGGAAATTCGCTATATACTACTTAGATAATATCTTAGTATACTCAGAGATTATCGAGGTATACTAGGGCTATATTACCTAAGTTATAGAAATATTATATAAAGTAGATTCTAAACTAAAGATATCGAAATATAAATTCTTAGTTAAGTAAGTTACTTTTCTAAAGTATATTATTCGCTTTAGAGAGATAAGTATTAACCTAGAGAAAATTAAAGCTATAAAAGAATAGGAATCTCTAAAGAATATTAAGGATATATAGTTATAGTTAGGTTTCACTAACTTCTACTAATAATTTATTAGAAACTATTCTAAGATTACTAAACTACTTACGAGCTTAATAAGGAAAGGCGTTCCTTTTACTTAGACTAGCTAGTATAAGAAAGCTTTTTAGAGAATTAAGAAAGAATTTATAAAAGAACTAATCTTATATAGTTTCGACGAAGAAAAGGAAAGTATAATAGAAATAGATACCTCTGATACTTATATTAGCGTAATATACTTATAGTAAGATAACGAAAGACGATTATACTTAGTCGCTTACTTTTCAGAGAAAATATCTCTAGCTGAATAGAATTATAATATCTATAAGAAAGAACTTATAGCGATTATTAAAGTACTTAAATACTAGAAAATATACTTATAAGAAGCTAAGTTCCTAGTTATTATTTATACTAACTATATAAATCTCTGAACTTTTATAACTATTAAGGTCTTAGATAATTATTAATTAGCCCGATAGTTAGAGGAACTCGCCTCTTTTGATCTAGTTATTAAGTATATATAGGGAAAAGATAATATATAAGCAGATACTTTAAGTAGATTACTAAGTTATAAGGATAATAAGGTCTATAATAAGACTGCCTTATTTAGATAGCTAGATAATAAAGATATAATTACTAACATCTGAGAAGCTACTGCGATTAAGTAAGAAATTAAGAGACTTTAGTACGATACCTTAAAAGAGGCTTAGAAAAAGGATAGAATATCCTTAGATAAGACTAAGGAACTTATTATAAGGAATATAATTAAGAATAGTATTATACGAGTTAATAGCAAAATTTAGCTTCCGCTAAGCTTAGTAGAAGTATACGTTAAAGAATAATACGAGCTTCTCGCGTATAGATACTAAGGGATACGAAGAACGTATCTAAGGATTTTAAGAAACTACTAGTTAGAAGAACTCTACTAAGTAATTAAAGAAGTACTAGCTAACTATAATACTTATATTAGGAATAAGTCTTTCTAATATATACCTTATAAGTAGATAATTATAGTACTAATACTACTAATATCTTAGAAATAAATATAATAAGACTTAAAAAGGCTATTACAACTATAAAAGGACAAAGTTAAAGGAGTTAGCTATAATATAATATTTATTATTATAGAGAGACTTACTAAGTATATAATCTTAGTACTAGTCTTATCTACTCTTATAGCTGAATACCTAGTATAAGTATACCTTAAGGAAGTAGTCTCTAAGTATAAAGTACCCGAAGAAATAATATCAGAACGAGATAAGTTATTTATATTAAAATTCTAGAATACTTTAATAGAGTTCCTAGGGACTAAATGAAAACTATTAATAGCTTTCTATCCTTAGACTAATAGAGGAAATAAAAGAATAAACTAAGTAGTTAAAGTATACTTATACTATTATATTAACTATTAATAAAATAATTAGATAGAACTACTACTATTAGTAGAATTTATATATAATAGCTTAACTACGGAAATAATAAAGGTTATACTATTCTTCGCGAATTATAGTTATAAACTTATCGCTTATAAAGAACTTAACTTAATAGTTAAGGATAATAATATAGCTTATATCTAAGTTAGGAATATCTAGGATCTCTATAAGGAACTTATAGAAGAACTCCGGTTTATAGCAGAGAAGAATATATACTACTATAATAAAAATCGTAGTTAAGAGCTAATACTATAAGAGAGAGATAGGGTTTACTTTCTACGAAAAAATATTAATATATAGAGACTAAGTAATAAGCTAGACTATAAGAAACTTAGACTATTTAAAATTAAATAAGTTAAAGGACTTTTGAATTATAAACTCTAGCTACTAGTTATAATAAAGAAGATATTCCTAATATTTTATATATCCTTATTAGAAAAAGTACTACCGGGAGTACTACTAGCCCCGAAGATATACGCTAAACTAATTAACTTACTTATAGAATACAATATAGAGGAACTACTAGATTATTAGTATAAACGAGGAATTATTAGATACTTAGTAAAATAGAAGAACTACTTATATTCGGAAAATATATAGGAACTTAAGTTAAGCTTTTACTATTTAGTATTACTAGCTAATTTCTATCGATAAAACCTAGATCTACCTAGAGCGAGTTAATAGAGTTAAAAGGAAGTTCGATTATCGGGTCGAATAAGGAGTCGATAGGAACATTAGAACTAAAGGGTTCCGCGCCTGCTAACTTAGTATTATTAAGTACTCTTTCCTTTTCCTGTTTCTCTTTTTCTTCCTTTTCTAGAGCTTTAAGAGTATTAAGCTTAGCTATCGAGTTTAGACTAGTAGTAATTATCTTTTACTACTATTCGTATAAGAAATGTTTCTATTTTTTTAACCTTATAATTCGTATATAGAACTTAGCTATAGTCGAGTTTTCCTTATCCTCTAATTTTTCGATTTAGGAATTAAGACTTTCTTATTCGGAAGCTATAGGTATCCGGTTCCTTATACGAATATTATAAGATTTATTTAGTCGAGCGTAATAACTATATCTAGTTAGTTTAGGATCATGAGGCGATATATACTCTTTATATTCCGCTTTTTCATATCTAGTATATAGTACTATAATTTTACTACTTAATTCTATTTATCTTCCGAGTATAATATAATCGACTCGTTTAGTTAAGCGTTCGGGGGGCATAATAAAAGAAGAAGATAGCTATAAGTAGTTATTAATATTTCCTTAAGTATACTTAAGCGTAAGGATATACTAAGATAGAAAGGGGATAGTATTACGAACTAGTATAATTCTTAGCACTAAAACTATCCTAGTATTAGAATACTAATAGTACTACCTAGTAGTAAGTACTAGACGAGTTTTAGTACTAGAAAAGAGTTAGTACTATTAGAGGAAAGGCACTAATACAGTTATAGTATAAACTAGCGAGTAGTATTATATATCTACCTATATTAAAGTAATAATAGTATTATAGCTATAAGTGATCTAGGATCACGTGATATACTAGACTACTAGATAGGTCGCGAGAGCTTACGCGCTTTATAAGATAGTCTTATATAGCTAGTATAAGGGAACGAAGATTCTATATAAGACTAGCACTTCTGCTATTAGATAGGAGTTTCGTACTCAAATTCATATAGTAATTAATACCTGCTTATAATATCTTAATTCTAATTAAGAACCGAACTTCTTATTTACTTTACTTTATAGCTGATACTAACTGACGAGCCTATATACCGCGTACTAGTCAGAACCAGGAACGTTATACTTTTATACCGCGAGTAGTAATAACGAAAGGATTAATATAAATAAATATAAGTAAGCTATTAGAAGCTTAATATATATAATAATCTTTATAAGACTAGATATTACTTTTATCCTTAGAAAGCTTAGTTAATTTATAAGCGATCTAGCTAAGTACTATAGATACGCTCTAAAAGCGCTATTATAGTACCTAAAGTTAACTATTAAGATAAGAATTCACTATAGACTAAAGGGAGAATATAATACTATAGTTCTCTACTCGGATATAGACTAGATAAGTAATAAGGCTAATTAGAAGAGTATCTCTAGAAGTATATTAATATTCTATAATAAACTATTCTCTTAGTTAAGTAAGAAGTAATACTCTATTACTATATCGAGCTGCGAATCAGAATATATAGTACTTACGAACTACGTAAAATAAGGCTAATAGTTTATATAAGTACTACAAGATCTAGGATACTTCTACTTTATTAAGGAAGACTCTAGATTAGTATAGATATTCGAAGATAACTAAGGAGTAATTATCTTAACTAAGAACGCTTACCTAAACGAACGCTTAAAGTATATTAATATTACTTATTACTTTATGCGCGACTTAGCAGAAACTAGGAGCTTAAATGTCATAGCGCATGGTATACGTGGCAGATACGGGCCAGTATCGGTGCCTTAGGTATACCCTCCTTATATATATAGAAGGTGCAGACTCCTTCAGAGCTCTATATCTTTCTGTTTCCTTCGTACTAGACTATATAAGATCGCTCTTAGCCTCCCTACTTATTTATTCTTGCTTGTATACCGCCTTGAGTCTTGTGTCGTTACATTAAAAGTCGACTATATCTTAATAGTAGAAATAGTCGCTAATAGAATAATAAAGCTACTCGAACGAGTAGCGTTTAAAAGATTCAAAAGCTAAATAGGACTTATAGAGGACTTATAAGTAATAAGGTAATCGTGACCTGCTCTGAGGAGGAGTATTAGAATAGTTAGTGTTTAATATAGTATTACGTAGTAACCTAATCGGGACTAGAGCTAGTATATAGACCCGGATATTAAAGAATATCCGGGATATACTATAGCTCTATACTTATAGTAACTCAAGTAGTTAAGTTACTTAATAAAGTTAATAGTCTAACCCACTAGCGTCCAATTCCTCTATGAATATTGCCCCCGTCCTTATAGGTATACGAGAATAGGGATATTCCTTTTAATAATTAATTTCTACTATAGTTGAAATGAATATGATATTACGAAGAAA
Source organism: Rhynchosporium graminicola (assembly GCA_900074885.1). Lineage (NCBI taxonomy): Eukaryota > Fungi > Ascomycota > Leotiomycetes > Helotiales > Ploettnerulaceae > Rhynchosporium > Rhynchosporium graminicola. Next base: position 18,783 of record FJUW01000111.1, read on the forward strand.
GTTTCGGAATCCTTATAATTTGATTAGTCTGTCTCGGCATATATTGCGTCTCGCTACGTAGAAAAGCTCAGAATCCTTGCGATTTGATTAGTCTGTCTCGGCTTACAGTGCGTCTCGCTACGCAGTGAGAGACGTTACCCCTTGTTCTTTTATCTCTCTAACGTCCATCCCTGTGTACCGGAAAGCCCTTCGTGCCGGAAAAACTAACGAGTACCTTGATTTTGAGCTTCAAATTTCTTTTTTTACATAATACCATGCCGTTCACATTCATTCAAATTTATCTTTGGTATCTAATCTAAGACACCTTCAACCTCTTTCTGGGAAGTCGTATTTATTCTGTTGCCCTTATTAATGGATTTTTAAAGAGATGTCTTTTTACAGTGAAACACACTCTCTGTATCACTGCTTTATCACTAAGCTTTTACTACTCATATTACCTCCAGAAAAATCTTATTCGAGGTCCTAAGGCTCCCTTACCTCATAGGAAGTCGTTGACAGACTTGTGGTTGTTGTGGCGTGTAAATCTGTCGAAAATCGCCACGCGGTTCGGTACTATCTTTTGGTCCCGCCCCCCCATGATTTCGTATGGCTCCGCAATATTTGCGCTCAATCCCATCTTGAAAGCCTCAGGCGTAAAGGCTAAGCTCCGCCGTCATACAATCCAGCACCGACCACATCTTCTATGAACAAAATTGAAACATCAAGGACTACCGCTCTCCCTGTTCAAGCTCAACGCCGAAGATAGTCCCGTTCCGACATCTCTGGACTTGTTCAGCGTGGCTCCATCAACGGTGAGCTACGTCAGAAGGTGTACGAACTGAGTAAGCTCAACATGTTCTGGTACGTATTAAATATGTCCTCACCTTGCAGCATCAACTGATATAAGAAGTGAGATGACACCAGCGATAGGCACATCAGTACATCGATTAACTCCAGACCGATGGATTTTAGGTTCTTCGACAGTCTGCGAACGTTCTAAAACAACAAATCCTATAAGGGCAATTGTTACCTGGCGTGACGGAGAGGATACCTTTTGCTTACGAAAGCTGCCAAAGAGAGATCACCCATTGCCAAATCATAAACTCGAAGCAGGATTGATACACGAATCTGGTACCTCAGCAGCAGTCTGGAGCCTTGGGTCGAATACATTTTGCAAGGTTAAGGCATGGTGTGAGGAATTAGAAGCCGAGAGTGACACGATCTCTTTCGTCAAGAATATAGCTCCTTCTATTCCTCTTCCTGATGTCGTATATTCCTGGATCGACCATGATTGGAACAGGTCCTTTCTGATCTTGAAGCGAGTCGAGGGAGAAACACTTCAAGATGCGTGGTCTCAACTTTCTGTAGCTCAGAAGTCCGGGATTGCTAGTCAGATTGCGACGTACTGCTCTACACCTTCTTGGATCACCTCGCCTTCATTTGAGAGTGCTACTCATCGTGGCGTGCTTGAACCCTTTTTGGCGTTAGATGCCGAATCAAACCATCCGTCATGGAAGCCTAGACCACTAGGACCATTCTCTGTTGCAGATTTTACATCTTATATTTCTCAACTACCGAGCACACGCTGTCTCGATATCGGGACTCGTTTCCACTTCTATCACGCCGACCTTGGACCAGGGAATATAATGGTTAGAGATAATAAGGTTGTTGGAATTCTCGACTGGGAGTCAGCTGGATTCTATCCACGATGTTGGATTGCCCTGAAGCCTACGCTTAGCGCTGGCTTCTTTCTCAGACCAACAGTTCAGACAGAGAAGGTAGCATGGCGCAATCTCTTAGGGAAAATGTTGGAAAAGGAGGGCTTTTAGCTTATCATATTCGATTGGAAATAGTATTTAAAAGGAGCAAGCATGCCCAAGGATTCAGTTAGCCAAATCCATACATATTTCCCCAAAACACAACAAAGATAGGCGGAACACGTTTTCCAGCTTCAGCGCCAGTACGCAGAGTACTCCCCAAATACCAATCTCACATGTCTTCCTTGAAAAGACTTCGCTATTTGCGGCTTATCAGGTTTCTAGTTTGATCAGCTTTCGGTGACATGGGATGATCGGAAATGACTGACCATTGCGTTCCTCCAGTGGGCTCCTTGCCGCACTTCTCGCATGTCTTAGCCCCAGAAATGTTGCTGAATTTACAGCTCTCATTGGGACACGTCTCTTGGTTGACAGGTACGATGGCTGAAGCCTGAGCCATGATGATCTGATTTCGCAGAGTTAAAGCAATTGTGGGATCGATAGTGTAGCAGCTTGGAGGCTAGAGAATAGCAGTAGGTAGAGAGCTTGGAATTTGGTGTGTACTTTCCCCGGCCGCCTAGGTGGGTCTTTACTATCTTTTATGTCAAGAGATGGGCCTGTTGAGGAAATATGATTTGTAGTTGCTTACTGTAGTAGCGGTCTTCAATCTAATTTGTGATAACTGACAAGTTGGACGATAGCCATGCAACGTCATGCCAAAAACCTTGATTTTGCAATATAGTGATTCTTCGGTTTAGCGTGATTCTTCAGTAAATAACGCCGGTACACCGCCTTTTAGTGTGAACCCCACCAAATATTAATATGCTATAATTATCAGAACTAGAAACTACTAAAGCTCTATAAATACTATACCGATTTGCCTCTAAACTACTTCTTTTTGAAGCTCTTGATCTATAGAGTATATATTAAGTCTGCTATAACGTTAATATCATAGCTCCTAATCTGCTAGTATAGAAAACACACTAAATCGATTAAGTATTACGTTCAGGAGAGAATCTTAACCTGCGCGCCTTAGTAAGAGAGTATAGAACAATATATAAGATAATTTGCTAGCGTAATCGTCGAATCTAATAAGATAAGGCTCTAAATCGACGCCGGAGAGGTCCTTAGCTAGTAATAACTAATAATATAGAGCTATATATTATAGCTCTATTAGAGAGAGATCCAGATCTATACTTAGATAAGATTACTACTTACCTTTACGAAGCTTACGATATCGATATATCGATCAATTAAGTCTCTAAAGCTCTTAAACGAATTAAATATACTAAGAAAGTACTCTTAGTATCTGCAGCCTAACGAAATAACGAATTAATCGCTACTTAGAGGCGTAAGATAGTATTCTGGAATTCTTACTACCTTTACTTTATCGATGAATCTACTTGCAACGAACGTACAGCAGAAAGAAGGAGAGGTTAAGCTCTAAGAGGAGCTCTAGCAGAGGTATCGAGGGTTCTAAAAAGGTCGATAAGGTAGTTAATATTACTAGTATACTCTATAAGGGAGTATTATCAGCCTTTAATCTTCTAAGGCTCTATTACTATAGAGATCTTCACTGAATAGCTTGAAAAGAGTATCTTACCGAAGTGTATTTGTGACGACAGCTCACCTGAATATCACATGAGAAGAAGGATAGATACTAGGGCCTAAGTTCATAGGTATCCCGGCAGAACTAGTGTCCGACTCGGTATAGTATCGGGCTAGTACCGGTATATATATATAAGGTGCATTATACTCTATCTCTCTTCTTCTTCCTTCCTTATCTTTTTGTTTACTTAATAATAAACTATATAAGATCGCTCTTAGCATCAATACTTATTTATTCTTACTTATATACTAAATTAAGTCTTATATTATTATATTAAATAAAAAGATCAAGATAGCCGGAGATAGCTTACTATAATATCTTACTACTAAGTTAGTTATTCGATAACTACTTATATATAGCTAAGATACTAGAGATCTCTCGGATAACTATAAATTAGGGTTTAATTTAGCTTATCGTAAATAGTATAATAGAGAAGGTTTTCGCTAACGCTCCTTTAATAACCCTCTTAATATAAAGGAATTATAGATAGATTTTGAAGAAAGTATAATAAATACCTCGGAACTTTAACCTCTATATATCGCCGCCGAAATAGCCTTAATATACCCTTTTTTAAGCTATTATTATAGCTCTTAACTAATAAACTAGAGACCCCTTTAGCTCTAGGGGAACCTGACGCGATCCTCCTTGCTTTACTTCTGAACCTAATCTATTATACTTTTCTTTATCTTAAATATCTCTTACCTTAGAGAATATTAATATCTTATTAAGGAAGTACTAACTAAGAGAGAAAGGAAAATAAAAGCGAAATTTACTAGGAGTATAATCGCTAAGTACTCCTATTACTATAAGTGACTCGAACCTGATCTATTCCCTTTTATAATAATTAGTAGACTAGGAGGAAAAGAATAACTCTCTAGAAGATACTATAGATAGACTAATCTCTATATAAGATAAGTTCCTTATAGGGGTCCCTCGCTTATCTTTAACTCTCCTACTAGAACTAATACTATAATCTCCGCGTATAGCGGAGTTTAATAACTTAATAAACTCTATTCTAATACGTAGTACTAAGAGAGAGGATACTATTCCTAATAAACTATCTCTCTCTCTTAGCGCTAAATCGGTAGAGTTATACCTTAGGAAGCCTTATCTTACTAAGAAGATCCTACCCCTAGATAATAGATTAGACTCTACTTTCCTCTAATAGAGAGTATCGATACGAGACCGGCTAGCTATAAACGCTAATTATTACTCTACGGACTTCTTCCGGCGCGTTCTCGTATAGGAGCTAGTTACTAGATTAGCTAAAGAGTATCTTACGCCTTAGTACTTTACTAACGAGTTTAAAACTAGCGATAAAATAATCTCTTTATTAGAGGAGAACTTTCTTACTAGTTTAGAGGAAGATAACTATTATAACGCTTTCTACTACTTAGAAATATAATAATCTAGCTATATACGCGAGACTTTCGCTAAGTTTCGTAATCGATTTCAAAGCGCTACTATCTAAAGTAAAGTTAAAAAGAAAGAATAATTCTTCTATATATAGAATAAGATTATACTATTCTTACGCGCTTTAACTCTTATTATTAAACTAATATAGAATAAGGACTACGCTTCTATAGTTAGATCCTTACTTTCTTTTAATACTAAGTATTACTATAACTTAGAACGTACTTATCCCGAGAAAGCTACTACCTAGGTATAGTACTATAAGCTTACTATTACTACTGCGACTACTACTAGTTCTACCTCTTACTAGTCCTTAAGCTTAGCTTCTCGATAAACTACTCTTATATTATACGTACGTACTTCTACCCCGGTACGGGCTAGTATTCCCTCCGCGCTAAAACGCCCTATTACCTCGACCGGAGAACCCTTTAGGTATTATAGTTATAGATAGCTCAGTTATATTAAGCTAGATTACTCTAACTTACTTAAAGTTTAATTAATTAACGAATTTCTAGAAGAGGATTAAGTAACTAAGGAAGTAGTAGAAGATATACTCTCCGAATCTAGACTAATACTAGAGGGAAATAATAAGGCTTAAGTAAAAACTCCTTCCTAGGTCTATATAAGTATAATCTCTCTAATCTGAACTTTAACTCCCTAATAGGAGATAAGTAATTTATATACTCGACTATAGTTAGTATAAACGGGCTAGGAGTCTCTATAAATAGCCTAATCGATACCGGAGCGAATAGTTATCTATTTATTAATTATACTCTTACTAGACGATTATTAGGGGCTCTTAGTATTAAAATTAA
>FJUW01000110.1:0-23655 GCA_900074885.1 Rhynchosporium graminicola
AAGAAGTAGAGAGAGAATAGAAGTATATATATGAAAAGGGGCCCCTAAACTCTACTCGTGTAATCTCGCTTAGTAGTAAGTGTTTCTACTAATAGGGAGAGACCTCCAAACCTGACCAGTCGTCATAATACGCTTATAAAGGCAAGAAAAGATAGAGAGGAGGTTTCTACTCTCGACTCTCTCTCTAGGTATAGCCGTGGGGCTGTGCTGACTAATCATCCTCGAGTACGCGCTAACCGCATCCCGCTAGCCCTGCCTGCTATGATGCCTGGGAGCCTGAGGCTCTTATAGTACGGACCGTAACAATTAAGAAAGAATTTATAAAAGAACTAATCCTATATAATTTCGATGAAAAGAAAGAAAGTATAATAGAAATAGATGCCTCGGATACTTATACTAGCGTAGTATACTTATAGCGAGATAATAAAGAATAACTATACTTAATTATTTATTTTTCAGAGAAAATATCTCTAGCTAAATAGAATTATAATATTTATAAGAAAGAACTTATAGTAATCGTTAAAGTACTTAAATACTAGAAAATATACTTATAAGAAGCTAAGTTCTTAGTTATTATCTATACTAACTATATGAATCTTCGAACTTTTATAACTACTAAAATCTTAGATAATTATCGATTAGCTCGATAGTTAGAGGAACTCGCTTCTTTTAATCTAGTTATTAAGTATATATAGGGAAAAGATAATATATAAGCAGATACTCTAAGTAGATTACTAAGTTATAAGGATAATAAGATCTATAATAAGACCGCCTTACTTAGATAGCTAGATAATAGAGATATAGTTACTAACGTTAGAGAAGCTATTACGATTAAGTAAGAAATCAAGAGATCTTAGTACGATACCTTAAAGGAAGCTTAGAAAAAGAATAGAATATCCCTAGATAAGACTAAGGAACTTATTATAAGGAATATAATTAAGAATAAGATTATACGAGTTAATAGGAAAATTTAGCTTCTATTAAGCTTAATAGAAGTATATATTAAAGAATAATACGAGCTTTCCGCGTATAAATACTAAGGGATACGAAGAATATATCTAAGGATTTTAAGAAACTACTAGTTAGAAGGACTCCGCTAAGTAATTAAAGAAGTATTAGCTAACTATAATACTTATATTAAGAATAAGTCTTCTTAATATATATCTTATAAGTAAATAATTATAATACTAATACTACTAATATCTTAGAAATTAATATTATAAGACTTATTAGGGCTATTACTACTATTGAAGGACCTAGTTATAGGAGTTAGCTATAATATAATACTTATTATTATAAAAAGACTTATTAAGTATATAATCTTAGTACTAGTCTTATCTACTCTTATAGCTAAACACTTAGTATAAGTATACCTTAAGGAAGTAGTCTCTAAGTATAAGGTACCTGAAGAGATTATATTAAATCGAGATAAGTTATTTATATTAAAGTTCTAGAATACTTTAATAAGGTTCTTAGGGACTAAATAAAAACTATTAATAGCTTTTTATCCTTAGATTAATAAGGGAAATAAAAGAATAAACTAAGTAGTTAAAGTATACTTATATTATTATATTAACTATTAATAAAATAATTAAGTAGAACTACTACTATTAGTAGAGTTTATATATAATAGCTCGACTATAGAAATAATAAGGGTTATATTATTCTTCGCGAATTATAGTTATAAACTTATCGCTTATAGAGAACTTAACTTAATAGTTAAGGATAATAATATAGCTCGTAACTAAGTCCGGAATATCTAAGATCTCTATAAGAAACTCGCAGAAGAACTCTAGTTTATAGTAGAGAAGAATATATATTACTATAATAAGAATTATAGTTAGGAGCTAATACTATGAAAGAGGAATAGGGTTTACTTTCTATAGAAAAATATTAATATATAGAGACTAAGCGATAAGCTAGATTATAAGAAACTTAGATTATTTAAAATTAAATATATTAAAGGACTTTTAAATTATAAATTCTAGCTACTAGCTATAATAAAGAAGATATTCTTAATATTCTATATATCCTTATTAGAAAAAGTACTACTAAGAGTACTACTAGCCCCGAAGATATATATTAAACTAATTAATCTACTCGTAGAATATAATATAAAGGAACTACTAGACTATTAGTATAAATAAAGTATTATTAGATACTTAGTAAAATAAAAGAACTACTTATATTCAGAAAATATATAGAAACTTAAATTAAGCTTTTACTACTTAATATTATTAACTAATTTCTAATAATAAAACCTAGATCTACTTAGAAAGGATCGGTCGAGTTAAAAAGTAACTCTATTATTAGGTTAGAAGGAAGCTCGAGGGGAAGGGAGGAAAGTGACCTTTCTGCGATAGCTAACTCGATAGTAAGAAGAGGAAGCTAAGGAAGCTAATTAGAGTATTTATCTAGATAAAGCTTAGGAGGAATAAGAAAACGCTTTACTTTCCTAAGCTACTAGAATTAATAAACCTCTTTTAAAGGAAGCTATATAGCTAGATACCCTAAGATATTATAGGATCTTTTCGCTTGAATATACTAAAAATAATAAGTTAATTCCTTAAGATCTAGAAAATAATTCCGATATTATTTCTAGTAAAAGGAATAAGTCTCTGCTAAACGATTTAATTTTTTAATATATACTATAAGTATAATACGCTCTTTTATCTTCTTATAATTAGAAGATAATATACTAGGAAAGGAAGTTAAAATCTAACTGATTATTAATATCTCTATTAGTATACTTAAGCGTAAGGATACGCTAAGATAGGAAGGGGATAGTATTACGAACCTAGTAAAGTTCTTAGTATTAGAACTATCTTAGCACTAGAATACGAATAGTATTACTATATAGTACGTACTAAACGGGTTTTATTACTAAAGAGAAAGTTAGTACTATAGGAGAATAGTACTAATATAATTATAATATAAATCAGCGACTAGTACTATAAGCTTATCTATATCGTAGTAATAATAATATTATAGTTATAAGTGATCTAGGATCACGTGATAGAGTCTAGCTTAGTAAGAGTCCAGAAAATAGAGTCGGACTCTATATAAGAGACTCCCTAAGTAGAAGACTCCTAATAGAAGAGAAAGTTCTATATAAGACTAGCACTTTTACTATTAGATAGAAGCTTCGTACTCAAATTCATATAGTAATTAATACCTGCTTATAATATCTTAATTCCAATTAAGAACCGAACTTCTTATTTACTTTACTTTATAGCTAATACTAACCGACGAGCCTATACACCGCGTACCAGTCAGAACCAGGAACGTTATATATCCCTTGCTAAAAGCCTATATCTTATAGTACTCTATTAGAGTTATTATGAAGGTTTTCGACAGAGCTCTACTAAACTCTAGTATATATATCGTACTTCTAAAGGTTTCCTCTTATATAGTACTATCCTATAACATACGTGTCCTCTTCTATAGACTTCTATACTACGTAGCATACAATATTCTAGAGAGCTCATATAGCTATATAAGTAGCTAGAATCTCTCCTATAGATAGCTCTCTCTAAGCAATTCAAATTCTATCTTTGATCACATATTACTCTGACCTTTAGTCGATTTCCACCTTCAATTTTTGCATTCCCTAGATACTCTAGTAATAGCTAGCAGCTAACTTAGTACAGATATAGACTAGTATTAGCATATATATATATAAAGGGTCTTCTATCCTACTTCTTTTCTTCTTCTCTCCTTATCTTCTTGTTTTCTTAGTAATAGATTATATAAGATCACTCTTAGCCTCCCTACTTGTTTTATCCCTGCTTGTATAATGCCTTGAGTTTTGTGTTTTTATACTATATAGAGCTATTTATATAGAAATAATCAAAGCTACTCTAATCCTAATTATTGAATATAATCAAATCTACTCTAATTGAAGGAAATTTAAAGCTACTCTAATCTAATCTAATTATATTTGATTATACTTAAATATAATCGAGTAGGTTGATCATTTTTTCCCACACTACCAGTAATACTTTTACATTGAACTTTGGTTACAATAGCCCTTTCCACAAGTGAGACTTGTAACTCGTCTCTTCCCACATAGGAGCTTCCCTGCCAACGAGAGATCATCAGTACGATCCATCCCACTTTTATATACCATGTCGAGGTACACTTCTGATGTTCTCGACGTTAGTTCTGTAGTCGTGAGCACTGTTCCTCTTCAAAAGGATCTCCATCGAGCAATTGCGAACTTTTGTGAGCCGAAAGCTCCTTTTAACGAACATGAGTGAAAAAATTTCTTTCAGTATCAGCTCTCAGTATCCCCAAGTCAGAATTATCTTCGTATCGCACAACAGAATGCTAAGCGGCAGACAAAGCTCTTGAGGAATCCGTCACTGCCTGCGCATTCTCAACGATTCTTCCGGCTTCAAATCTAAGACAATCTTAGAGCTTCATGTTAGATATTCAGGAAAGGGGTATCTGAGCATTGTCAAGGAGAATGCCCGATGACACATTAAGGAGATGACAGCAACGAGTAACATGATGGCATGAGGTGCTGTCACAAACAATAGATCCAAACTGCAAGAGGTATCTAACTGAGAGTGACATGAGTTCGTGAATGGTCATGATCGTATGGATGCGAAATCTAAAACACTCATATGGACAAGCCCACAAAAATGAGAGAAAATGTGAAGCGGTCGATACGCTCCTTAATCCAAGAGCCTGGCATCTACATTCATTATCGAAAGCAAAAGAATAGCAGCCTCAAGTACTTGTGATTTTCCAGATGATCACCTAAACCTTCTTGTACAACTTTATTATAGTAGTTTCTGACTTGCACTAACGTAAGCTTGCATTCGAGATGTGGCGTTCTCACTAGTATCATACTTGATGACTTTGGTTCAGGTACCCTGTATTTGAAGAGTTACAAACCAATCTGATCATTGAGTTATAGGATTGATTAACTTGACGAGCTCTTTACAGTGAATATCAACCACTTCTCACATATGAAGTGTCGCTATCCTCTTGACCTCCGGAGAAATTTTCGGTAACCTCCTGCTTGGGGGAGCTCAAAGTCGTCATCTGACACTGTAAATTAGTTGTTTCTTCCTTGAGCTGATTGATCAAATCCTCTTGAGATGTTGATCGCCAAGCGGAAATCAACTCGTGCCAATAAAAACTGATGAATCTCGGTTGAGAGACTTACGAGCTGTTGAAGAGGCACATCTGATTAAACAGTATCCGTGTCCGGAGGCCTTCGCTTTCAAGCTTCATCGCGTGGATCTTCTCCCTCGCCAAGTACCAACGAATCAACACCGGCGTTTGTCCAAGCGTGAGGGCAAAGCTTATGACCCCTAAATGAGACCTCCGAAACGAGTCCTGCTCAAATACCGCTCCCACAGCACAAAGCTTATGATGGGATGCAAACATTGAAGAGATGTGGCTGCGGTAAAATCGGACTCCACTGAGACCAGAGGACGTTGATCAGGAAGTGGAGGAGACCGAAGAGGAGAAGCAGCCTGTGCTTATGGAAGTCTGATTGACATCTAGTCAAGGATGAAAGAATCGCCGAATGATCACCACCAGAGGATGCCGTTGTAATTCTCAAGCGCACTTGGTCACATACCGACAAGTAATATATCATTATGGCCCATAGCTTCGGCTTTTCGTACACTGCTCAGGCGATATGGACTTGTAGAGAATGGGCAAAGACCACGGCTCGCGTCTACAGAAAGCGATGCCGATATACTTGCAAGCATCCACGTCCAAAATTTTCTACTGCACATAGTGTGAGATTGGTTTGTCACGTCTATGACTGCTTGAAGCATTGCATCCACGGAGGATTATCTCGCTTAACAGTAAAGTTGTAAACAATTATTGAGCGTCTTGCAAGCGAGTAAGTCCCAACTTGGTAGGATAGGGGACGTTCCCCGCCCAATTCGGTATAATTCATTCTTTATCGTACGGACATGGAGCTCTCAGTCAGCCCTTGGGGGCCTTGCCGCGAACCTGGTTGACCATGCTGGCAGGCTTGCCGAGGAACACAAGACGTCGAATATAATGCTATGCTTAGAGCGAAGAACATTGTCAAAATTCTGGCGAGCATGTACTTTTGATCAGTCACGTGATCTTGCGTTATCCATTTCCATTCTACAAACTATCAATGATCCAGTATAGGTAAAGGAGCGGCTCAGCGAAGGTACTCTTCAATGAGGTGAGGCCTTTGACTCAATTGTGTACCAAGACAACTAGGCGTGCACAAAGCAAATAAATTATTCGGGTCAACGTATTCTAAGAGTCTTGATTAATCATTAGAACAGTTTTCTGGAAAGGCCAGCAAGGTATTCACGCTTTGAGTCAGGCTGAAGATAGTAAGTTACCAAGTTTTTGTCCCCAATATTCCTGGAGTGCGTAAGGCATTTTTTTTTGTCAAAAATTCATTACGGTACAAATAGCGAAGAATTTTCAAGCCAATCTTTTTTAAAGTCACCAAGTCATTGCATGACATGTGCTGGACCATATTCCCGGGGCGCGCGGCAGTTACCCGTACCCGTACCTGAAATCATCCAACGTCATTGGCGGGCGGATCTCAACGATCTTCCCCCGAAGCAAGCTGAGCTATTGGTTCGAGACACCCTCAACCACTACATCTTTGATTTTGTGCGACTTTGTGGCCAGTCTTTGCCTCCAACTTGATACGGGTTACCACTTTCCTTACTGCCAATGGAATGATATCTGCGGCATAAAACGAGTTATCGCAGCTCAACTCACAAAAGCACTAGTACAACCACCAAATACCGTCAAGATGAATCGGCAAAGAGATGCAGGGCAAAGCCGCGAAGGTCTTCTCCGGTCCTACAATGATGGAGATAAAATTCCCATGCGAAATTCCCTCGAGGACGCGTATCGATCAGAAAGCGACTCCGAGCTCGACGCTACCGAGTACCTTGAAAGAGATGACTCTATCAGCAAACCACCACCCAAATCTGCCTCCGCCTATGCACCCGGCGCACATTTCACGAACCTAAAGCCTACTTGTGGGCGACGCTCGAAATGTATATTGATTGTGGTCGCGGTGCTAGTGCTATTCTGGTCCATGGTTGCAGGAGGAGGCTTCTTCCTCTACAAGAAAACCCCGCTGGAGGGGAAATCACCTCCCTGGTATCCAACGCCCGCTGGAGGAACAGTCTCACAATGGGCAGAGAGCTATAAGAAGGCAGAGGCATTAGTCAAGAAGATGACCTTGCCCGAGAAAGTGAACATTACTACTGGGACAGGATGGAGCATGGGTTTAGCTGTGGGAAATACCGGACCAGCAGTCAATGTCGGGTTTCCAGGCCTTGCGCTGCAGGATGGTCCATTGGGCCTGCGATTTGCGGACAACGCAACAGCATTCCCAGCCGGAATCACCGTAGGAGCAACCTGGAATAAGGAGTTGATGTATCTGCGAGGGAAGGCACACGGGAAGGAGGCGCGTCTGAAGGGTATCAATGTGCTATTGGGACCATGCGTCGGGCCTCTTGGGCGTATGCCAGCAGGAGGAAGGAATTGGGAAGGCTTCGGCGTAGATCCAGTTCTGCAAGGCACTGCAGCCTCACAGACTATCAAGGGCATACAAGAAGAGGGTGTTATTGCAACGATCAAGCACTTTATTGGTAACGAGCAAGAGCATTTCCGGCAGTCTTGGGAATGGGGGCTTCCGAACGCCATGTCTTCAAACATCGATGACAGGACGCTTCATGAAATGTACGGCTGGCCATTCGCGGATGCAGTGAAGGCCGGTGTGGGAAGTGTAATGTGCAGTTATCAAATGCTCAACAATTCGTATTCCTGCGGGAATTCAAAGTTGATGAATAGTTACTTGAAAGATGAGCTGGGATTTCAAGGTTTCGTTCAAAGTGATTGGCTGGCACAGAGAAGTGGTGTAGCGAGTGCACTTTCCGGTTTGGACATGTCTATGCCTGGAGATGGGCTGAGATGGGCCGATGGTAGCTCTCTCTGGGGTGGAGAACTCAGTAAAGCTGTTCTAAATGGCTCTTTACCTGTTTCTCGACTCAACGATATGGTCACTAGAGTCGTTGCTGCGTGGTATCAACTGGGGCAAGATGACAAGACCAAATTTGATGGAAAGGGACCAAACTTTTCTTCTTGGACTAACGATGAGATGGGACTTATCAACGCGGGCAGCCCTGATGATAAGGATGAGAAAGTTGTAAATAAGTTCATCAATGTTCAGGGCACCGGAAATGACTCGCACTCAATCATAGCACGACAGATTGCCACAGAAGGAACTGTCCTGGTCAAAAATACGGACAATATGCTGCCGCTTAGCAAAGACGGCTGGCAGGACGAGAGCCACGAGATAAACATGCGTATCGGCATATTTGGAGAGGACTCTGGCGCCGGTAAAGGCCCAAATGCATGCCCTGATCGTGGTTGTAACCAAGGTACTCTTGGCTCAGGTTGGGGATCTGGGGCTGTTGATTTCCCTTATTTGATTACACCTGCCGCAGCATTGAAGGATGCATTCAACAAAGATAGAGTCTATGTGACCGAATTTCCAACGAACACGCCTCCCTTCAAAGCAACTCCTGAAATACTGAAGGATCAGGACATATGCCTGGTATTCGTGAATTCTGACTCTGGGGAGGGATACATGGCAAACGATGGCATCAAAGGAGATCGAAATGACCTTTTCCTTCAGAAGGGTGGCGATGCCCTCGTAAAAGCTGTTGCAGATGGTTGTGGCGATGGCAAAGGTAACACTGTTGTTGTTATTCACTCAGTCGGCCCTGTTGTTGTCAGTAAGTGGATCGATCATCCTAGCATAAAAGCTGTAATCATGGCCAATCTTCCCGGACAAGAGAGCGGAAACGCCATCGCAGATATTCTGACAGGTGCTGTAAACCCCAGTGGAAAGCTTCCATACACTGTCGGAAAGTCCTTGGAAGATTACGGCCCTGGAGCTAAGGTCTTGTACGTTCCAAATGGTGTTGTCCCTCAACAAGACTTCGATGAAGGGCTCTACATTGATTATCGCCACTTCGACAAAGCTGGAAATGTCCCAACTTTCCCGTTCGGATTTGGTCTGTCATACACAACCTTCGAGTACTCAAAATTGGTGGTCACCAAAGTCCGCGAGAAGTCCATCTTACCTTCCCCACGCCCGGCTGGCATTGATCCCCCGAAGTTTGATGACAAGATCCCGGAAGCAAAGGAAGCTTTGTTTCCAAGCGGATTCCGTAAGCTCTCAAAATTCGTCTACCCATACATCACCAAGGTGTCCGAGATCAAGACAGGGGAGTATCCATATCCAGTAGGATACGATGTCCTCCAGCAACCATCCCAAGCAGGTGGTGATGAAGGTGGTAATCCTGATCTTTGGAATACATACGCCAATGTGTCGGTTGATATCACCAACACCGGAAAGATTGCTGGTAAGGAAGTGGTGCAGCTCTACATCAGCTTTGACGATGTCATCCTCGGCAAAGGTGCCAAGGTCGAATTTCCCGTCAAGGTACTGAGAGGCTTTGAGAAAGTATTACTAGAAAAGGGTGAAACGCAAACAGTGCATTTCAATCTGACCAGGCGGGATATGAGTTATTGGGATGTATACCGACAGAATTGGGTAATGCCATCTGAAGGCACTATCACCATTGGGGTTGGCGCCAGCTCGAGAGACATGAGACTTACTGGCTCCTATTAGCGGATGTCACAAGAATAACACAATATTTTACATAAGAATATGTCAATACCCCAGACCGTTACATGACGTTACTCACTTTAGAACCGGGAATAACCTAGAATTCTGGCAAGGGTTGCCGGAGCTTGAAGCTTCTCAAGGTGTACATAATCATAGAGTTTGAGGAAGAGAAGTGGTTTATTAGGAAGCTCGTTAGTACTAAGCTGTGATGAGAGTGCGCTCTTTCCCACGATAGAGTAGGCAACGGCTCGCAAGCAAAACCGGAGATCAAAGGCTCAGATATCGAAACCCGGTATCACCAAAGGACTTTAGGTTATGAGGAGTGACTATTTTGGAAGCTCTTTACTCCTCTCCCGACGTTACTCGTGTGTGTCCTTTTTGGCTACAGTTCTCGAAAAAGTGGTTCGGGATTTTTCTGTGAATCGAGGTACAACTCTAAAAGTACTTCAGAGGATATTCAATAATGAGATTGTTTATCAATCGGTAGCAAATAAAGTTGCTGAGCCCAGGCCGTGAACCTTCGTGCTACTTCTTAAGCTAGCTATGGGAGTCAAGACATGTCTTATCACTGTACGATTCTTTCTGGGAAGGATCACCACAAGATTCGGCCGACGCTAAATCGGTAACTCTGTGAAACTCATACCACCGGCATCGCTGGAAATAGGATTGAAAGTGTTGAGCCGGAAAGCAACAAGAGCGTGCATTTGCTGAGCGATAGTATCTTAAGTGATCCCTCCAACACCTCCAAACGATTTTGACCGTCACATGTAACGGTTATCAGCTATTTTCTTCCACGAGATGTGTAGGATACCGACAAAGAGGATAAAGGTCAGTCTAAGGAACCCGGTTGCACAGATACAATAGGTCTGGGTTACTATCATAGTATGCACCCAGTCATAGCAAGCCCTGGCAATATTCGCCTTGATTTGGGTGTACGGGACTCACCATTAATCTTGATAATTTACCTTGGTTACAATCACATCGATAACCTGCAGTACGCTGCTGATCAGTATGTTATTGTCTAGGATGTTGCTACTAGAATCAATGTGATTTATTTCTTGGATTCATGCCAAAGGTCAGACTGGTACACAACTTCAACGCAACTCATTAGGTACTCTGAATTAAAAGCTTCGTTTTTCACTGTTTAGCCATTGCGTATGCTTGGTGCTGCGATCCCAAACTAAGCGCTGTTGGTTGACACGGAGAATTACGCATTTGCTCAATGTCACGATCTTAGAGTGTGACACGAGTGAGTCTGCTATTCTTATCGGAGTTTGCAGAGGTTATGGTAGGTAACAGAAGTGCTTGATCATGATCATGACATTGATCTACCGAAGAGACTTTTAGTTGTAGGCAGTGCGAGCTCTTGCTTCCACATGAGAGAGTGTGCGGTCACCACTGAGGATATCTTTCCGACTTCAAGACCAATCGATGCGACTACACTTTATCGAGTTGACACACATTTGTACTGAGGGCTTCACTTAATTACTTCACGATCTTTTAATCAAGCCGCCTTCAGGTTGTTTCCTTAGCAGGTAACCACATCTGTGAAGGGATGAGAATGATGCACATCAAGCGATGCGATAGAGATTCGTCTTTGGCGGAGTGTAAAGCTGCTAGGTCCAAAGGACTATCGTAACTCGACTTGAATTTCATAAACATATCCCACGAAACTACACAAATCAAAAATTCAAAGTCATATAAGCTGTCGATGACGTTACTATAAGTTGTATCCTTAGATGATAGATGTACAACGAGCAAGGAAAATCGATTGTCTGGAGACGAATTTCCTTAGCCTCGAAAGCATACTGGGTCTGAAAGTGTAACATAAAAAGATCAAAATAGAATTATTTGTTTGAGAATTACATTATTTAGCCTTGGAACAAAATTTTGAGTTCTCATGTCGTGAATCTGAGTTGGAATATCTGAAAATAACGACAGCAGCATCCAAAAATATACATTTGCCAGCTATTGGCGCATCATCGCTATCTCCTTGTCACCAATGGAGAAACGCTGTTGATAGCATCAATACCATACGCCTGGTCTGAAAAGTATAAAAGCATGGCTGTCTCCCATTTTTATTAGTTCCTCTAATTCTAAATACAAACCACAAAGTCTCAAACAGAACACCTACACTCAGCTCCGCATCAAGCTTCGACACACAGAGCACCAAATATCACAGTACCCGCAAACTCATCTTAAGGAACAGCTAGGACCTGATACAGTTGTCTCAAAGCTTACTCGATACCTGCCTACGAAATCCATACAATAGCAGAGATGAGCAACCGGGGTTACGTATACGTGAACTACATGGATTGCTGCAAGTGCAATCACTATACTTTCATCCTCAGCCGGCCTGAAGATTGCGATGGATGCCGACACGAGCAGTGCAGCGACTGCAGGGAGTTTGTCCAAATGGAGAAAGTTTCGGACTGGGTTGGTCGTTAAAAGGTTGGAGCGTTGGTCGCAGCTGAGTAGGAGTAAATGGAGCATCTGACCATATTCATGGTCTGCATGGTCGCAAAAATGCTAAAGATCGGTTCATTGGATTTAGAAGAGTGTTTTGATAGATAGAAATGCATGGTTTAGCTCCACAATCAACATTGACAGATGCCTTTGTCGAATGATTAATACTCGAGTGAAGCATGCATCAATTACACACATTATGACTAGATAATGGTCTTCAATTCTATCCTTTCGTAATTCCATTTGTACAATTGCATTTCAGATCAAGAAGATATCTCACAGCTGGGCCTTCCCTAACTGCAAGTCTTCCCAATGATCTTTCTTAAACTCGACGTAAGAATTTCCCCTGCCCAACCCGTCAATCCAAAACACCTTATCATCTGCTTTCACCTTGTCAGGGTCCACGCCCTCTTCTCGCAGAGGAACTTTGTTTTGCTTGTTGTTGTGAATAGGCGTCATCTCTTTGACGACACGGATAAATACCGGCACTGCGTATTTCGGGAGATGGGTTCGTGAATGTCTGCAAAGTCAACAATTAAGCGAGGATCTCAAATATCCACGAAGGGAATGGAAGAGAAAGTAAAGGGGCGTCTTACTTGAGCAATCCTGCGAAATCGAACCCTTTCACGAAGTTTGGATCAATGTAAATAGCAGCACAGCCTGCCCTCCCATCATGTGATGGAAGAGAAACACCATAAACGTTGGCCTCCACGACACCCGGATACGATCCTAGTACCTCAGCTACCTCAGCCGTACTAACATTCTCTCCCTTCCAACGAAATGTATCGCCCAATCTATCCAGAAAGAACCATCTCCCATCACTAGTTCTCCTCAACGCATCACCAGTCCGAAACCAAATGTCTCCTTTCTTGAATACATCCCGCTCGAATTTCTTCTGTGTTGCACCAGGGTTGTTGTAGTAACCCGCAAAGTCTTTGGGATCTGTGAGTTGGACTATGATCTCACCTCCTTTCTCATAGGGTTCACGGTGCGCGAAACCCGTCTGCGGATCTCGCACAATATCTCCTGAAGCCTGGTCGACGAGTACGGGCACAATTGTATTGCGTGTAAGATACCGGAAAATAGCGCCATGAGTCCCAACAGCCGTAGCGAGATAATCGCCACGGCTATGATTTACCAACCCGAAAACACCTTCCGACGAACTGAAAAACTCAAGGACTTCCGGAACAGCAAAGCGTTCGCGAAATTTGAACCATACGTCAGGACGTAAACCGTTCCCGTACATAGCACGAACGTTATGGTCTTTATCGAGGGGAGATGGTGGTGCAGCGAGGAGATATCGGGCAGTTTCACCAACGTATGTTATCCAGGTTGCGCGGGAATCGTGGACTTCGCTCCAGAATTTGGAGGTGCTAAACTTCTTACCGACACAAAGCGTTATGCCTGACATGAGCATGGTGACCGCTTGTACCCCTCCTGTAGCATGGTAGAAAGGCATGCAATCATACCATCTGTCTCCATCAATTGTTCGTCGGAAGCCTGCAGATTTCTGCAAGTCATATTAGCACAAAAGAATTTGTGGTCAGCCATCAGAGAGTATGAAGAGAGGTCACATCCTGGCAACTTACGACAGCACCTAAATAGAAACCACGGTCTACTTTGAACGGGACACCTTTCGGGAATCCCGTTGTTCCACTACTCCATCATCAGCTCTTCTTCTCTCTTGCTTTTATCGAGAATATGTAGCTCAGAAATGGGATCCTACCTTGTGTAAAACATAGCCATAGGCCATTCACCCTTAATAGCATCTCTATAACTGTCCTGCGGTCTCTGCGCCTTCGATCCATGAATATCACTCACCATACCCCCATCCATAACACAAATTTCCAATCCAAGCTCTCCCTCCAAAACCAACCTTTCGCTCTCGATCCTCTCTCTAAAGCCTGGCTCGTCATCAACAAGCATCAGTTTCGCACCGCTAACACGTAAGCAGTGAATCAGTGCTTTGCCAGTAAGATGGTAATTGATCATTGCTGGCGCTGCACCAATGGCCCAGAGACCGAGCCAGGCGAAAAGGAATTCTGGCGAGTTGCTCATGTAGAAATTCACATAGTCACGAGTTTTGACGCCTTTGGAGAGGAACCACTGCTGGGAGTCAGCACTGAAGAGAAAAAGAGATGGAATTTGAGGCTGGCAACGATAATGAAGCTGATAAAGGTCGTTTCGGTGAAAGAAATCAAGTGGATTTAGAGGAATGCCTTAATATGAGCTCTTGGTCGTGTACAAGTGGTGTAGAGCTATCGGGAATTCACAATTGGAGCTGTATCACAGCTCAAAGAATGAGGTTCCTGCCTAACATCGACACCTCCGTACACTACCATCGAACACGAAGAAAATATTTGACTCCAGAATGCCTACCTGAGCATATTGATGCACCCTATCACTGGTCTCCTTCCAAGTAAAACATCCCTCTCTCGACCAGATACACTCCTCATTCGGCTTAGTGAGGACCGAATGCTCGAAGAGGTAGTAAAGTGCTACACGCTTATTCTTCACTGATTGCTCTCTCAATCAGTATGTTTCTCACTCACACCAAGCTATTTCTCACAGCATCTTGTTCTCAAAAGATCTTATTCTCAAAAGATCTTATTCTCATACTCTAAAGCTTCCCCTAGCTTCTCATCTTCCCACAGCTCTTCTCATCAGAATGAGATACGCTTCGATGCAACAGAGAGTTAAGGGAGGGAGACTGGCGGTACTGAATGTAGAGGAATAAAAGAGGATTAAAGACATACCAGCCTCCGCATACAACCTCCTCAGAGCTCTCGCTTTCCGAATCTCTCGGATATCGCGTGCGAGTCCCAGTTTACCATCTAGGTACATGCCACCCAGGACAGTACCAGCAGCTCCTGCAACTACGATCAAGACACATAGATATTAGCAACTAGAGCACAATCCCCAAACCTCAACCACTGATATCTTTACTCTCATTCACACACATAACTGTGCCCCGTTCACCTGGCCTGTTCCGTTCCATTCCATTCTTCTCCATTCTTCTCATGTTGTATGAAAGAGGGGTAGGCGTAAGCTTACCGATAGAAGCCATCTCGAGCTGTCTATGAACAGCAGGTACTATACCACCGAACGAAATCTCTATCCTGATAACTGATAATATAACAGGACACACGGATTGCAAATCAGCACAGAGAGATACGAGAGGAACCTGAGACAAGTTCTGTCTGAGAGAAAAACGTCAGTTCGGTAGAACAGTGACGATTCATAGGACGAAGTTCCGCGACTCGAAATTACCGCACCTCGGCTCGGCATCCTCGGGTCACGCACCCGCTCAAGCTCGCTTCCCCGGATTTGCCTTTTTATGGCGGGTTTTAGTGGCCACATGTCTCAACTTGATTTTTAACTTTTTTTTCACGGGAAAACCCAGGAACACTATTATAGAATAATTAATAATACTTAGTACTAGACAGGTAGCCGGAAAACTCTGCACTTAGTATAGTATGCCAAGTATACAGTATACGCTAAGTAATAGTAGTTCTAAGTATAGCTATATTCATACTAATTTCTAATATACCCCCTTTTCCGATACCGGTATAATACAGATTCTAGTACTAATTCTAGTACTACTTCCAATATAGTACTACGGCCTTATTAACTCCTGTAATATACGCCTATATAGCGTATATAGCGCCTACGTCTCCTTTCTAAGGAGTTCAGCTACTCCGTAGCCTTCTAGCTTACGTTATAGTATAAGAGTACTATAAACTACTAGTATAGTAGCCTTAATCTATCTATAAGAGATTAAAGTTAAGGAAGATAACTATAATAGTAATAATATTCTAGTTGAAGTCTCTACTAATAAAGAAGAAGATAATAATAAAAAGGAGTTCTCTAAGTAGGAGGGATTTATTATTACAGATAGAGATAATAAAGAGGAGTAGATTCAGGTTTACTACTTCTCTCCTCTATTATTATAGTACTCTCAATTGAACTTCTTTGAAAGACTAAACTACTCCGTGTTACTATCTACTATTACTATATGATCTGAAAAGTCCCTGATTTAAGTACGTAGTTATTTCTATTAGTAGTTATTACTTAATGAATATTCTAGTATTCCTAGGTTTTGATGTTCCTGGGTTTTCCCCGTGAAAAAAAGTCAAATATCAAGTTGAGACATGTGGCTACTAAAACCCTCCATACCTTTTGATCCCCGCAACTCGCATGGAGAGCCGGACAGCTTCACCTCACTGACAATTTGACTTGCGGTCTCCACTACTGACATTACGCTATCTACTCGCTCTTTCCTGCCATCAGTTCTATAAAGACAAAATCACAAGAGAGAAACAAAATGGTCGTTCGAATTCTGAATAGCAAATTACTTCACCTAAAAGGGTTACAGTGCAGGAGTAATTTATCATTATATCATCCTACATCATCATTCCCAAGGTAATTCCTGTTATTATTAACTTAAACGATCAAAACACCACCCCACCTCTTTCCCAGTGTGCGAAAAAAATAATCATCTTACTCAATTATACTCGATTATAATCGATTATAATTAGATTAGATTAGAGTAGGTATTTTATATGACGCTTACTCTAGAAAGGTCTCAAAACTACCTGAGTAATAAGACCTCATATTGCTATGAATATGAAGTAGTAAGAATCACTTAAGAATCTATAACTAAGGAGTAAAGAAGTAGAGAGAGAATAGAAGTATATATATGAAAAGGGGCCCCTAAACTCTACTCGTATAATCTCGCTTAGCAGTAAGTGTTTCTACTAATAGGGAGAGACCTCTAAACCTGACTAGTCGTCATACTACCCCCCCCTCCGAAAAAAGCTCGCCCTCGAGCGTTAGTCTATCTCCTTATTACTATTAAGGTAGTCGTAATTATCAATTCTATCGTAGAAAGCTTTCAGCTAATTAGGTAGTTTAGCAGGAGGTCTAGCTTACGTTAGGTTATTAAGGTAGAATTATTATAGCTTAGCGGGAGCGTATTTAACGTCTATAGCGTCGTACTATATAAGATCGATATCTTAATTTAACTAGGAAACTCGGTATAAGAGGCTATTACGCTACTTATAGTACGTAAGTATATCTTCGATCTCCTATTCATCGTTACTAGTGATATTAATAGGTAGTAGCGGCAGTAAGGTTTATCTTAGCAAGGGGTCGTTTAGATACTTCTATAGCTTAGTAGTAGGGAATACGTTATATACTTTTATACTAGCAGGGAGCTCTAGATAATAAGAGCTTCCGACCTTTTTAATTATACGAAAGGGTCTATTAGTCGGGAAGTCGAGTTTTTTGCTAAGTCGAGTACTCGTAAAATAGCGTATATCTAGCTAGATAAGGTCGTTTATAGTAAAGTCGACTTCATAGCGTAAGCGATTATAAGATTAAGATATCTTAGCTTATACACGTTAGAAGCTAGATTAAGTAGTAGTCTAGGCGTCGCGTAAGCGATTAGCGTAATCTAGAGCTTACTAAGTATTTAACTTATCAGTAGGTATAGTAGAGTCAGGTAAGTCTTTCTAATTCTAATTAACGCGGAGTATATATCTATAAACGACTTCAAAAGGTAAGAGACCTCTAAGGGATTCGTAAGGGAGAGTTATCTAGGCGTAGTCTATAATAAGTAAGAATTCCGACTAGTCGTCTTAATAATAAGAGATAAAAAGTCGTAATCTGCGTTAGAGATATTAGTTATAGATCTCTATTTAGCTATCTATTTACGGGTAATCTACTATAGAAAGCTATCTTTTAGTACTAAGAATTATAATAACTATAGTCTAAAAACGGGAAACGAATTAAGGCTCTCTATCAGAGGTAATTATTAATAGAGCTCCGAAATAGCGGTATACGTAGTATAAGTAAAGCTTTATAAGGTCGCGCGTATTAGAGGTCTTTCGGCATAGAATACTAATTACTTATTTACTGAAATAGTCGATAAATACGAGAACGTTATCGTAGCTATATTTATCGCGGTTAAAGCTATAGTAGTCGACTATAATATACTCCTATAGACGTGATAATACAAGCAGAGGTTAGAGGAGGCTCGGTTTTTTATCACGCAGTACTTAAATTCGTCAGTAAGTATAATAGTTACGATAGTACTAGTTAATAGTTAAAGCGATTCCGTACTACTAGTATTATAATACTAGCAGTTATAAGGTCTTCTTTACACTTAGATAAGTAATCTCTAATCAATCGTATACTTCGCGTATAAGTAATATACGAAAGTATAAGACGTCAGGTATAATTAGTCTTCCTTCATAGAGTAGAAGATCTTTTTCTATAGTTAGTTTTCTAAGAATAAAAGAGAGAGCTTATTTCCGTAAAACTTAGAGTAAAAGCGTAGTGCGATTAGCGTTAAGTACTTACTATACTATAGAAAAGACTAGCGATAAGTAAGCGACTTCTAAGGCGTTAATAAGCTTAAAGTTATCTATAGAGTCAGAGCTATTCCGGAGGTTACTTATAAGTAGTACTAGATCGATTTAGTCTTCGCGTAGTAGCTACTATAAACGCTAAGTTCTTTTAGAATTATTCTAGTAATCTAATTTATCTATTCTGCGAGAGAGAGCGTTAGCAAGTAGATTATACTTCCTAGGTCGATAAGTAATTATAAAGTTATAATCTGCGAGTAGCTCGGCCTATCAGGCTTATCATGCGTTTAGCTATTTAGAGGTTATAAAGTACTTAAGAGCTTTATAATCAGTAACGACACGGATCTGATATAATACGCTTACGAGCTCAGATCTCCAGTTACTAAAAGATCATATAATTATAAGAATTTCCTTATTATAAATAGCGTAATTAAGCTCAGTAGGTAGTATAGTCTTAGAGAAGTAAGCTACTAGGAACTAGTCTTCGTTATACTATTACGATAGCACACCTGCTATTACTTTATTACTAGCGTCTATTTCGATCATATAAGGTAGATATTACTAATAGTAGTAGAGGAGTAGTACCGAAGTGAGAGTATACTTTAGGTAATCAAAAGTATCTTTATACTCTCTAGCGAACTGAAATAATACGTTATTTTTAGTAAGTTATATAAGAGGTTTTACGATAATTCTATAGTCCTTAATAAATCGTTAGTAGAAGTTGCAAAAGCCTAAGAATAATTATATGCTCTTAACTATAGTTAGGTAATTCTAAGATTATATAATATTAACCTTCTTAGGGTCTACCTCGATCCCAGAAGTAGAGATAATAAATCTAAGGTATTTAGTACAAGTAATATTGAATTCATACTTCTTAAGGTCGGCTTATAATCCGGCGTCTTATAATCGTTATAGCACCTTATATACGTATAATTAATACTATAGTAAGTCGTTAGAGTAGATCAGAATATTATCTAGATATACTATATAGAAGTTATCTAAGTAGTCGAATAAGACGTTATTCATATATTACTAGTACGTCGTAAGGCTATTAGTCAGACCGAAAGGGAGTACCTTATACTTATATACACCGTAATAAGTCCGGAAGGTTATATACTCTTCAGAGGCTAGATCTATTCGAATTCGGTAGAACGCCTAGCGAATATCTAGTTTAGTAAATATCTTAGCAATAGAGATTCTAGCTAGCGTTTCATCGATTAATAGCAATAGATATTAATCCTTCCTAGTAAGGTTATTAAGTGCGCGAAAGTCAATATAGAATCTTAGACTTCTATTAGCTTTCTTAACGAAAAGAATAAGTGCAGCGTATAGTACTTAAGAAAGTTCGATAAAACCTTTAGCTAAGTTATCCGTAATATACGCCTTAATAACTTCAAGTTCTTCAGCCGATATCTTATATAAAGGGAAGTATTTAAAGTTCTTCTCAGCGCCTTCCTTAAGCTTAATTCGGTAATCGTATAAGCGATAAGGAAGGAGAATATCGCTAGCTTCCTTAGAAAAGACATATACCTACTAGCTATACTCATAAGGAATCTATAGTTCTAAATCCAATTCGCTTAAGCTAATAGCAAATTACTAAGCAGTTTTATAATATTCCGTAAGGTCGATAATCAAAGATATAATAGTAGTATTATATTACTGAACTACGATTCGGTCGTTAAGAAGCTTATCTATCTCGTGAAGAGTAATAGAGAAGATCTTATCGTTAGAAGACTTCTAGCGTTTATATAAGAGATAGAAAGCTAAGCTACTAATCGTATAAATCTCTAGCGCAAGAGGCTCTAGAAGAGGTCTAAGCACACGAGGTGATCTTTATCGCTTCCGAAATATCATAGTAGCTGTTTTTATACTTTAAGTAGCTTCTATTAAGTCGCGAGACAGTATTCCGAGTAACTATTAGTCTATAGTATAAATTATATAGGCATAGTCTTATACGTAAGTCTTTAATATAGAGACTTCTAATTAGAGTTAAAGTAGAGATTCACGCGGAATATAAGTAATAACGTCGCTAAATCATACATACTTCGGCCGTATATCAGTAGCTTCTCTAGAGTATAAAGACTTCTCTTTACTACTCTATTCTTATTCTTCAGGTAATAAATACTTAGGCTCGTCGTATCTATAATAAGTAGTATAAACGCCGGAGAAACAGTTCTAACTAATTAGTAGTAGTAATAAAGAGTTAATTACCTATAGAATACTCTCTAGGGAAGAGTTTTAGATATTTTTATAGCTATAAGTCTCCCTAGAAATACGCTTCCGAGCTAGTAACAGTCGTTTAATAATAAAGATAGAGTTAATAACAGCTCGAATATTAATAAGAGAGTTAGCTGCGCTTCGCTATTCCTTATACGCTTCTCAGAACTAATTAAAGCGTTCGTTTCATTCGTTAGTATCGTATTAGTAGCGCTAGTAAGTATAGTATTTACGTAAGTCCTTAATCTCGATCGGAGAGCTATAAACGTTACTAGGAGGAGTATATAATAGCTAAATAATCTATTGTTTAGAGGTATCTAAGAGTACTTAATATTCCGAAAGCCAGGTCCTTCCGAGTATAATACTATAGTTTCCGAGAGTAGTAATAAGAAAGGGAGTAAATACCTGAACGCGACGATCTACTATCAAATTAAGTATCGTATAGTAACTAATAGTACTACTATTAACGCTATTAAAGCCTTTAATAGGAATTATATTTAGCAGAGAGTAAATTAAAGGTTTTAAGAAGAAGGAAAGGGATTTAAGAAAAGAATAATTAATAAAATAGTATCTATTAGCTCTAGAATCGAGAAGTGCAAGTAGCTTATACAAGAGTCTATTCTTAATAAGAGTAGCACGTATAATAAATAATTAACTACTAAGAAGCTTCGTAAGGTTAAGATATCGTATATCTCGTATACTACTTAAGAAGGAGTCTTTCCTTAGGCGTAGTCTTTTACTAGCGGTTTAATATACTCTTAGGCGTTATCGTATATCTCTTTATTATTATTATCTTCTAACTCGCTATAAATATTATTATTAGCGTTAATTATATTAATTCGATACGGAGTATTAGGTCGAGCTAACGATAAGCATAGATATAAGGTAGGCATAAAGTAATAAGGAGTATTCGCCGGCGATTATATACGAGGCGTATTATTTCGTATAGAGTATAATACTTATTTACTAGTCGTACTAGTGTTCTCAAGCGTAGGAAAACTAATTTACGGATAAGAAGAGGAGTTAGTACTACAGCGCTAAGAGGAGGTATTTATAGGACGTTCCCGAGTCGCGCTAGCTTTAGCCGAAGACTCGGAATAATAAGTCTTTTCAATAAATTAACCTTAGTCTTTAGCTTATATAGCTTTAATATATTCTTCTAGTATCCTTAACGTTTAGTACTATTAGAAGAGCTATTTCCGTAGCCGTGCAGGTAGCTTCTCTTATAAGTCCATTTTCAGAGTCGATTGATTATTTACTCTAGCTTTACGAGCTAGCGTACGAAACTCGTAGTAGAACATCCAGAAAGTCTACTTATAATCTATCTTTAGCGCGGAGTAGCTAGCTCTTATAGTTTATTAGTCGTATAGATTAGATAAGAAAGAGACGAGTTAAGTAATCATATCGAGTGAATCGATCGTACTACCTTCTTCGTTATATTCTAGTTCTAAGAATAAGAGTTCTAAGTAAGTTCTAGCTATTCCTTC
Organism: Rhynchosporium graminicola; assembly: GCA_900074885.1. Classification (NCBI taxonomy): domain Eukaryota; kingdom Fungi; phylum Ascomycota; class Leotiomycetes; order Helotiales; family Ploettnerulaceae; genus Rhynchosporium; species Rhynchosporium graminicola. Next base: position 22,212 of record FJUW01000110.1, read on the forward strand.
CGTTTAGTTAAGTAACTAATCTTTATAGTAATCTTCGTTAATAAAGTAGCTAGAGTAGCGCCGGAGGGCGTTACGTATCTATACTTCCCAGAGTTTTAGAGAGTAGTCGATTCTATTAGAGAGCTTATTTAGAAAGTTCAGTATCTTCTCTATACGCGTAGCGTATAATATTAACAATATTCCTCTAGTAGATTATTCTCGATAACGATTATTAAGCATAAGAGTAACGTTATCTTCTTTAATTAATAGTAATAGTATTATACGCGATTAAACGTTATTAAACGATATAGACTTAGTAGAGCGCTAAGTAGTTAACTAGCGTAGTTCCAGGAACTCGTCCCGTAACTAGCGTAATTCTACAGATAAGTTAGCGTTTAATTATCTCTCCTCCGCGAGCTTCCTTTCTGCCTCTTATAGCTAGTAAGCGCGGTCTTCCTATAAGTTACTTATAGTTACTATTAATACAGAGGTATTATCAGGGAGGTTTAGCGACTTAGTAAGTTCGTTAATTATAATAGGAGTTAAGGAGCTTAACTCGGACGAGGCGTTATCGCGAGTACTCTCTACTATAGAGAGAGGTAGGTTATAGTAAGTATTACGAGTCGCCGAAGAATAGGAGGTAAAGGGAGTCAGAGAACCAGTAGTCGATTTATCGGACTTAGGTTACTTTAGTTTAAGTACTATTCTTCAAGTTTATACTTAGTATAAGCTTTCTCTATATAGCGTAGTCTCTTACGTTTAGTAGCTCTAGGCATAGAAGTATAATATAAGTAGATATTTACTATCTTCCTAGACATAGGTAAAAGAGTTATAGATAATATAACGCTTACTCTAGAAAGGTCTTAAAACTACCTAAGTAATAAGACCTCATATTACTATAAATATAAAGTAATAAGAATCACTTGAGAATCTACAACTAAGGAGTAAAGGAGTAGAGAGAGAATAGAAGTATATACATGAAAAGGGGCCCCTAAACTCTACTCGTGTAATCTCGCTTAGCAGTAAGTGTTTCTACCAATAGGGAGAGACCTCTAAACCTGACCAGTCGTCACATTTTAGACCTTTGATTAGATTAGATTAGATTATACTTAATGATTAGGATTAGAGTAGACTTGATTATTCTTATATAATTAGCTATATAAGCTATATAAGCTATATAAAGATAGATAACATATAATCTATACTAGTAAAAAGAGAGAGATATATAGTTAATAAAGTAATAAAGTATATAATATATATTCCTTTTAATCTAATCTAATCTATAAGAAAGAAATTTTCCCTATTAATAGCCTGCTCTATCTCTTCTTTTTCTTCTAAGTCGAATATAAAACCCTAGCTTTTTAATAAGCTAATCTCCTCGAAAGTATCCTTAGATAGTCTATTTCTTAGCTTATTAATAATTAAAGCTCCGAGACTAAAGAATCTTTCCGAGGGCGCCGAAGTA
>FJUW01000107.1:0-34134 GCA_900074885.1 Rhynchosporium graminicola
CTATAAGCTACTATAATCGGAATACTATCTAGCTACCCTCTGATATAATAAGGAGATAATTATAACTCTATTACTTTATAAATATAATATTAATCGATCTTACTAAATCGACGCTAACGCGCGAGACTTAGTTATAAACTAGCTAGACTAATACTAATTATACTAAATAGTAGCGATATAGTATATTAACGTATTATCTTTACCCTTTAACTTATTTCCGCTTATTACTAAGGAATCCGAACTCCTTTCCGCTCCGAATTTATCGAGAAAAGTACTTGCGCCGAAACTCTACTATAAGTACTCCTCTTAACTTCTAAGGATCTAGAAACTAGTTCCGATTTACTAAATTAATACTATAGCTTTTTACTTTAATATAAAATATAAAGGTTCTGAATTATTCTTTACTAGTATCTACGAGATAGACTGCTTCTTATAAGACTATCTAAATAGCGACTCTCCTAAGGATCCTGATACTGAATAACTTATAGCTGAAAAGCTACTAGAATAGTATTATACCCTTAAAGAAGCCTTTTCTAAGCGGGATTCTAATATTCTTCTACTATATTACTTATACGATTATAAAATTATTCTAGAAGAACTATTACTTAATATATATTCGCTCTTATATTAGTAATCTACAGACGAATTATAAGTAACTAAGGAATATCTTATAGAGAACTTAGATAAAGGATTTATCGAATCTAGCTAAAGTCCCTTTATATTATTTATACTATTTATTAAGAAAGCCGATAGAGGATTACGCTTCTATATCGATTATTATAAGTTTAATACGATTACTCGAAAGGATTCCTACTTAATACTTAGGATCGATAAGCTCTTAACTTATATATCTAAAGTAGTAATCTTTATTAAACTAGATATCCGAGTAGTATTTAATTATATCTATATAAACCCTGAATCCGAGGAATATATTACCTTCCGAACCCGCTTCGGATCCTATAAATATAAAGTATTACCTTTCGAGCTCTATAACAGACCTAGTATATACTAGCGATATATAAATAATATACTACTAGACTACTTAGATAATTTCTATATAGCTTACTTAGATAATATCCTTATATACTCAGAAACGCTCTAAGAATATAAGGAATATATCAAATTAGTACTATAACGCTTAATAGATACCGGACTTTAAGTAGATATTAAGAAAAGCGAATTCTATATTACTCGGACTAAATACCTTAGATATATTATTATTACTAACGGAATCGAGCTAGATCCCGAGAAGGTAATACCGTTAGTAGACTAGAAGTACCCCGAAACGGTAATAGCTATAAAATCCTTCTTAGGATTCTATAGGTTCTATTATTAATTTATTCGGAATTTCGGCCTTATCGCTAAACCTCTCTTAGTGCTTACTCGGCCTATAGTACTATAGAATTTTACTAACGATTATAAGAAGTCCTTCGACGATTTATATTAATAGCTACTATTAGTATAGAAACTATACTATTTCGACTCTAAATTATAAACTAAACTAGAAACTAATACTTCTAATAGTATAATAGCTAGAGTTATCTCCTAATTATATAAAGATAACTAGTAGTATCTAATTAGATTCTACTCTTATATTCTTAATAAATATAAACTAAACTAGGAGATCTATAATAAGGAGCTATATACTATTATTAAGTCTTTCTAGAAATAGAGATCGGAACTTATATCTCTACGACGCTATACCGGCGTATATACGGACTATCGATCCTTAGAATACTTTATAACTACTAAGGTCCTAACTAGTAAGTAAGCTAGATAAATAGAATTCCTTTCCGAATTCAACTTTTAAATTATATATACACTTAGTAAAGATAACGCTAAAGCTAATATCTTTAGCTATAGGGAATAAGATCTAAAGATATAGGAATAATAGAAATAGGATAATAGATCTCGGGTTTTATTACCTTTAGATTACTTAGACTCTAGGATTAATACGGAATTAGCTAAGTATTATATCGATTAAATTAGTTATATATACCTAATATCGCTAGGGACTAATATACTACCGGAACCTATACGTAACTCCTTTAATTTGATCGAGAAACTATACTAATTTAATTAAGAATTATTCTCTAATAAACGGAATATATTAGGAGATAGCTATACTATTAATAATAGTTTACTACTTTATAATAATTATCTATACGTATAACGCTATACCTTACTATATACCTATTTAATTAGCGAAATCTACGATTAAGTTTCCTCTGCTTATTCGAATACTTATAAGACTACCGAAATGATTTCTACTTATTACTACTAGAAAGGACTTATATTAGATATAAAACAGTATACTTATAATTACTACTCCTATTAGTACTCTTATCCGAAGTAAACGAAATAGTAAGGATTCCTCTACCTATTACTAGTACCTAGCTACCTTATGTAGTACTTAGCTATAGATTTTAAGGACTTCCCGCCTAATAACTAAGGATTTAATAGGATATTAGTATTTATTAACCGCTTAGGGAAAGACTCCGTATCGATACTATACTACTATAATATCGATACCTGCGGGATAGTAATATTATTTATCTAATAGATATATCGTTTCGGATATACTCTTAAGTTAATTATATCCGACTAAGGAGCTTAGTTAGTCTTATTCTTCTAGTAAGAGTTTTACTATATAATTAGAGTTAAGGTTAAGCTCTCTACTTCTTTCTACTAGTAAACTAATAGATAAATAGAGATTATAAATTAGTATATTAATTAACGCCTTAGACCTTTTATTAATTACTACTAGAGTAACTAGGGCGAACTACTACCGATAATAGACCGCGCCTAAGTAACCTTACTTTATGACTCTATCGGTATAACGCTATATACTCTTAAATATAATATATTACTACGGAATAGCTAGGACTAGAAGTAACTTACCGGATCGATACCGTAAGAGAAGCTTAATTATACTAATACTAAATCTCTAGCTAAACGTACTAAATCCGCTATCGAGGTTATAAAAGCTAATATACTAGTTACCTAGTATAGAATAAGCGCTATAACTGACCCGAAACGGCATAGTATCGACTAGGAAGTTAAAGATAAGGTATTTCTCTCTATAAGGAACCTTAAGAATTACTAGCTAAGTAAGAAGCTATCTAGTCTCTAGGTAGGACTATACTAAGTCCTAGCTAAGATCGGATACTCTTATAAGCTAGATTTACCCCCGGGATCTTCTATTTATAATATATTCGCTCCCGAATTACTCTTTAAGGACCCGGACGACTTATTACTAAGCTAGGAGTTACTAAACTTACCTCCGGAGGTTATTACTACTTAAGAAGAATAAGAGTTATAAGATATACTTACTATACGGCTCTTAAGAGGTAATCTAAAGTATTAAGTTAGTTAGCTAAGCTACGACCCGGACTTAACTTAGTATAACGCTTCTGATCTAATAAGTACTCCGTATAAGCTTAGAGACTTCTACGCTACTAATTTAAGTAAACCTAGACCTCTACGTAGACTAGATCAGTAGATTAAGGCCTAAGAAGACGGAATAGATAACTATAATTACTTAGAGAATAATAAGCTATTATAATCACTAGTATTAGAATTTATTACTAAGGATAATCCCCCGATTATACTCCGTAATAACGCTATATCTAAAACTCTACTTCTTTAACTATCTCTACTTTATTAGCTTTCTCCCTTAAGTTCTCCGGAGCTTCTAGTAAATCTAGAATATCTAGAACCGGAACTATTATATCTAACTCCTTACCTAAATCTACTAATATAGCCCTAGTAGTAGACCGAGTATAATAGCTAATCCTACGGGCTTTCTTCTTTAGAGAGAGTCTAGGAGTATCTAGATCCGACGCTATCTCTGAACTAGAAGATAAATTCCTCTTTCCCTTAGTATTAGATATCGTAGCCTTAAATATAGCTTTCTTCATAAATTCCCGTATAATACTATTTAACTCCTTCGTCTGCTTTAACGTCGTTTATACTATTAACCTAGACTTTACCGAATCGATTATCAGAAGATCTAAATCCTATATCGCGTTAGTATTATACTAGTATCTAAGAGTTTAAGATTATAACTTATTACCTTAATAAACTCTAACTTCTTAAATACTTTCTCTATAGAACGCTTTAAAGCCTAAGTCTCTACTAATTATATAGTAGTAATCTCTAATATAGTAGTAAGAGTAGTAGATTTCGCGAGATAATAGATCTAATTAATAGCCTTATAAGTAGCTATAATACTACTCCGATTTAGCTCCGCGTCTTTAGTTTCGCCGCTAAGAAGTAAACCGGATAGAATAGTATACTCTATATTAATATAGTTAAGTAACTATAACGCGTTAGTATATATAACTACGTTTAGATTCAAGTAACTTATATACTTATAATTACTCTTTAACACTGAATAATACTTATAAAGCTTAGAGTTAAGCTTATTAAATAAGTATAAGAGTTCTAAAACAGGAGTATTATTATACTTTATCTTAAGGAAAGCGCGAATATATCGTAAGTAATATATATAATACGCCGCTGAAAGAGTACCGGCAGGAACTAGTAAAGGTACTATAAGAGTTAGCGTTATAGATCTATAAAACCCTCGTACCGCACTTAAGGACTATCCTTAAAACTAAGATAGGAAACTTACTTATATTAAGAGAAGAGTCGATTAGGTCGATTAATATATAAGATTATAGTAGACTACTATAGTACTTAGTAATAATACCTACTCTAGGAGCTATATCGTAGTCTAGGGAGAGTAAACTTATAAGTTAAAGTAGTAATCGCGGTTGAAAAAGAAAGGCTCTAATATTAATAAACCCCTTCCTTTATATACCCTACGCCCTACTTAAACTTAACTCTTACTATAAATAGATAAAGTAAATACCGCTTACCGCCCGATTTAGAAGCTACGACTAATATAGTACTATTACAGCGACGTAACTAGTTAGAACCTGATAAAGAATTTACTACTACTAAAGAGCGGCTAGCGCTTATTACGCGAATATCAACGAAAACAGTTATAATAAAGACTAATTCTAGTATAAACTATAACTTTCCGAGCTTGGGGTTAAGCTCTTCTTAGGAGGGGGGTAATATAACGATAGCTTACCTAAATATTATATGAGAAGAAGGATAGATAATAGGGCCTAAGTTCATAGGTATCCCGGCAGAACTAGTATCCGACCCGGTATAGTATCGGACTAGTACCGGCGCATATATATAAGATACTTTATACTCTATCTCTCTTCTTCTTCCTTCCTTATCTTTTTATTTCTTTCGTAGTAGACTATATAAGATCGCTCTTAGCCTCCCTACTCGTTTATTCTTGCTTGTATACCGCCTTGAGTCTTGTATCGTTACAGGTAGTCTTCTACGGCTAATATGCTTAAAAACTTCCTTAATCTATAGCTTGCTATATCAGTAGTAATATCTACTTCCGATAGTAAGTCGTTTAAGAAGTATAGAAATATATTACTTCTTAGCGAAGGAGAGTTAGAGTATATATAAAAGTACTTACGAATCTTCGATATATTCGTTAAAACTACAATAAAATTATAAGCTAAGAAATATCCGACTATATATTATCTAGTTCCGGAAGTCTATAAGATATATATTAAACTAGAGACTATAAGAGATAGTCTAAACTTAGTAAGTACTTCTTTATCTTTAATCTCTATAATATAATATACTAATATTTATAGGAACCTTTTACTTCAGCTATTAATAAAGGAATCGCTAAGCTCCGAAAGTATTATCTAAAGACTAGTATTACTGAGAATAATAAAGCTTTATATATAAGCTTAATTCTCGATCCTCGAATTAAAATAGACGGATTGAGTCTAGCAGGACTTAGTAATAGACTTATAAGCGATATTAAGTGAAAATTTTAAGAGGAATATAATTTATAAGTCTTCTTTATATTATATATACTAAAATAAATACTAATTTAAATAGTCTAAAGGTTCAAGCTAATATAGATCTCCCTATGCCTAATAGGGAGATAATACCTATCGAAGACGAAGACGATATATATATATACGAAGAAGAAGAAGAAATCGACGAATTAGAGTCTTATTTAGAAGAAAGAAGATCGAATATTAAAGTTAGTATATAACCTTTTTTATAATCTTTCATATATATATATAAGATATTAATATAAGCTATAGGTTAAGCCTTTAGACTATTAGGCTATTAATAGAGATAGATATCTGATATTATCTTTATTAGTACAGAGATATTTACAAATTCCGGCTACTTCGGCGCCCTCGGAAAGATTCTTTAGTCTTAGAGCTTTAATTATTAATAAGCTAAGAAATAGACTATCTAAAGATACTTTCGAGGAGATTAGCTTATTAAAAAGCTAGGGTGTTATATTCGACTTAAAAGAAGAGGAGAAGGAGATAGAGCAGGCTAATAATAGAGAAGATTTCTTTCTTATAAGTTAGATTAGAAGAGAATTATATTATATATCTTATTTCTTTATTAATTATATATATACTTTTGATTAGTAAGATTTAATTTATTTTATTTATCTCTATATAGCTTATATAGCTGTAAGGGGCGAGCCCCAGGATTAAGCACCGGCGATACCTATGCTTACTAAGCCTAGCGGCACCCGCATATTTTCCTTTAGAGCTAGGCTAGAACCTGACTCTCTCTTATATCGAACTTCTTAAATACTATACTTAACTATCTGCGTACGTATTACTTATTCGTAATATTAAGTTCGATTAAAATAAGCTAACTTATTCCTATAGTATTTACGCTAGATACTAGAATAGACCTATTAGAGAATATAAGCCCTTAATAGAAGGACTCTAACGACGAACTGCAGCGTATTATATAAGAGATATACGAGCGCTAGCTCCTAATAGAGACTGAGCTAGTAAATACGCGTATTACCCTAGAGGCGTCAGAGGCCGAAAGACTTAGATAGGCGCCTAGATCTAATAATACTAAAGACTTATCGTCTTCGAGTGCCCTGATAAAAACCCTTATCGAGTCTCTTATAGTATCTTAGTCGAGCTCTAATAGAGAACTATCGGGCTCTAGCAGATAAATACCGCTTACTTAGGACGGACGTACAGATACCTTTCGAGATTATCTCCTAAGACTAAGAAGTTCTTATTATATACGCTCCGCTTAAAAGCTATCTCTCTCTGCTAACTATTACTAGGATACTATTTACGATACTCTCTTATAGCGCGAATAAGCTTATATATAATACTTCTAGGAGAAGGGAAGCCCGATAGATAATAAGGACCCCGAAGCTTTCTTCGCGTAGCTTAATAAAATATTCGCGGATAGTAATAAGCGAGCTAAGGCCCTCGAATAGCTTACGAATATAAGGTACTCTATAGGATAGCTCTAGTATAAGCACTAGCTAGAATTCGACGAACTCCTACTAAGCGCTAAAGAAGAGAGCTAAGAAGATAATATAAAGATAAGTTACTTTCGGAACACGTTTTTAAACCTTATCCGAATATATATAGCCTCTATAGCTAAGACTACAGATTACTACGAATTTACTAAGGAAATAGAATAGATTATAACTAACCTCGAAGAGATAGATTAGTTTAAAGTATCGAATAAGAGGTAGAATAATAAGAATAAGAACTCTAGGATAAATATAGCGGATTATATATATCTCTAGAAAGCCCCTATAAAAGCTAAGGTTAATACTAATAAGGATATAGTAATAGTATTAGCGCGTATAGTAAGAAACTGAGAAAGGAATAGTAGAGCTTATAATAATTCCGATAGTAAATAAAGAGCTAAATAGATAGACGCGGCCGAATAAGAGAGACGCTATAAGAAAAAGCTCTATTTCTACTATAGAGTATCCGGGTATTATATCTATAATTACCTATATGCCTTAGTAATATAACTTGCTATAATTAATATAATAGGACTATTACTAGAGGATAATAATAACGTATTAGATCCCGCTCTTTTAAAGTTAGGAAAAGACTAACTCCCTCTTAAAGTTAGGAGCTAAGAGTAGATAAAGTATTAGTAAAAGGATAAAGTAAATTTAAAGAGCTTATAAATAGAAACCTTATATATATAGATATAGTCCTTTAAGAAACGTTCGGAATATTTACTCTTATTAATAAAGGATACTAGTACTATACTATAATAAATAAAGACCTTATAGAAGGTCTTAGTCTTATATATATAAGCTATAGAACTTATAAGATAAAAGGCGCTTTAAAAGCTATACGGAACTTAAGGACTAAAAGAATAGTCAGGTTCTAAATGAAAATCGTAAGGTTCCGCTAAAGGGTCTACATATATATAGTACTAAAACTAGCTTTTCTATTAATCTTAGAGAACCTGTAGAAAGCGTAAAATAAGATTAGAATAATACTTAAAAAATAATAGTACTATTATAGCCTAGTAAAGAAATAAGTAATAAAAGGATATAACTACTACTTATATATAGATAATAGTAATTATACCTTAGTATCTGCTACGATATTAGAGGATATAAAGATATCCCTTTAGAATAAAGAAAAGTTAACCTTAGACTAACTTAAAAATATTCTCCTTTCGGAGATATAAGATATAGCTTTACTCTTTTCTAAGTAGGAAGTAAAGAAACTAGCTTCTTATCGACCGAGTATTAACTATCGAATCGATATCTCCGAATAATCAGATAAGTCTCTTATTATTTTACTATAGGGTCCGCTATATAGTATATCTAAAGATAAATTACTAGCGCTAAGAAAGTTATTAAATAGCTTCTTAGAAAAAGGATATATCCAGCTTAGTACTTTAGAAATAGTAGCTCTTATCCTTTTTATACGGAAACCCGAGGGAGGTCTAAGGTTCTATTATAACTATCGAGCGCTGAATACTATTACGAAGCTAAACCGGTACCTTTTACTATTAATACTAGAGACCTTATAGAACCTTACGAGTACTAAATAACTTATAAAGATAGATATAGTTTTAGTATTTTATTAAATACGTATAGCGTTAGGTCACGAGTATAAAATAGCCTTTCGTATAAGATTTAGGTCTTTTGAATAGCTCGTATATCCTTTTAGATTATTAGGAGCTCCGGTGAGTTTCTAGTAGTATATTAATAGTTTATTAAGAGAATAATTAGATAACTTTACCTCGGCTTATATAGATAATATAATTATTTACTCGAATAGCTCTAGAGAAGACTACTTCGAAAAGGTACGAACTATTCTTTATAAGCTTTAAGATAGTAAACTATACTTAGATCCCGGAAAGAGTAAGTTCGCTCGTAAGAAGCTTAAATATCTAGGATTTATTATATATACTAATAGAAAAGGTATAAGTTCTAATCTAGAAAAGGTAATAGTAATTAAGAACTAAGCGTAACTTAAGACCTAAAAAGAGATATGATATTTCTTAGGATTTATAAACTTCTACTGAATATTTATAATAAACTACTTAAAGCTAGTTATACTCTTAATAGTATTAATAGGGAAGAGTCGCTTATTCTCCTAGGGAAAACTAGAAGAGAAAGTATTTAAGACTCTAATAGAGAAGTTTTATAAGACTCTAGTACTTATATACTAGGATCTGAGACTTTAGATATTCTTAGAGACTAATTATAATAGATTCGTAATAGGAAGCGCTCTCTTATAAGAAAATAATAGAGTCTAATGACTAGTAGCCTTCTTTACTTAGAAGCTGAATAAAGCCGAAATTAATTATAATATCTACGATAAGGAGATACTAGTAGTAATTACTTACTTGAAATTCTGGGCCCTTAAGTTAAAAGTATATAGCTCCTTTATAATTTAGATAGATTATAAGAACCTTAAGTATTCTATAACTAAGTAATAGCTATTAGAGCGTTAAGTACGCTAGTATAAGACCTTAGTACTATTCTAGTTTACTTTAGTATATAAGCTAGGATCTGAAGCTATTATCCTAGATACCTTATTATAAAAGAAATAAGATATATTAAGGGAAAGTAATATAAACTCGAGGTTCTATAGGTTTTTAGACCCGGATTACGTAGTGAACTAGCTTACTTTAGAAAAGAAAGATAGAGTAAGAATAATAACTATATTAACTTAGTCGGATTATAATATAAACTCGAGGTTCCGCAGGTTTTTAGACTTAGAACGCGTAATATATTAGCTAGCTTTAGAAGAAGAAAATAAGATAAGAGTAGTACTTATATTTACTTAGCTATTAATTATACTCTCTAGTTAGGTCCTTACCTTAGACCTAGCAGTATTTAGAAGTCCTTTCTAGGATAAAGAATTAAACGACTTATAAGATACTATAATATAAGAGAATATAATATATTAAACTATATTTTACTTATTATAAGATAAGGCTTAATCTTTCCTAAGTAAAATTAAGATTAAAATCTAAGTAAGCGACTATAGTATAGATATAAAGAACTACTTATATTACTATAGAAAGTTATAAGTATTAAGCGCTCTAGTTATACTAGAGTCCGACCATAAAGTAATAGACCTTAAGACTCTCGAAAATAATACTCTAAGGATAAAGCTTATTTAGTCTATTTATAACTCCCTAGTCTATAGTTATCTAGAGTAAGACTCTATTATATTAATACTAAGACGCTTCTTCTACTAGCTACTATAGTCGAGGTATATAAGATAATTCTTAAGGAATTATAATTATTATAGAAGAAATAAAGTATAAAGGGAATATAAGTATAAACTCCTAAGACTACTACTAGTTCCTAACTAATTCTTCTAGGAGATATCTATAGACTTTATAACTAACTTACTAAACTCTTAAGGTAATTATTACCTTTAGGTAATTAAAAACTAGTTAAGTAAATAAGTAGTTATCGAAGCGATACTTAGTATAAAAGCAGAGGAATACGCTAAGAAATTCATAGAATACTAAGTAAGAAACTATAAGATATTATAAGCGATTATAAGCGATAGAGGTACTAACTAGATAAGTATATTCTAAAAGACCTTTTATTACTTAATTAGTATATAATAAAGACTTAGCTCCGGATACTATCTATAAACTAATAGAGGACTAGAAAAGCTAAATTAAGATATTTAAGCTTATCTACGAAACTTTATTAACTAAGAATAATCTAACTAAAAAAAGTAGCTTCCTATAGCTTAGTTAGTATTAAACGGATATTACTATACGGGCCTCGGGATAAGCTTATTCTTTACTATATATAAGTACGAAGCGCTATTACTTATATTATTAGAGATAGAACTCGAGATTAACTTCTAGCTACTATCGAGCGAATAAGCGATAGTATTCGTAAAGAAGATAAAAAAGATTACTAACTTATACTAGTCGAATATAGTAGTATCCGCCTAGAAATAAGAGGATAGTACTAATAGAATAAGGACCTTAGCTCTAGTATACTAGAAAGGAGATAAGGTATAATTAGATCTATATAACTACCGGATAAATCGACTAAAAAAGAGTCTTAATATAAAGTACGCTAAATACGTAATAGATAAAGTATTATTACTAGTAGCTATTCGTCTATCTAGGGTCCTTAGTAATATTCACTTAGTATTCTATATAGATCTATTATAACTAGTAAGCTATAATCTATTACTTAGGTAAGAGACTAACGATAGTTAACCGGGGCTTATATTATTCGAGACTTACGAAGAATAATAAGTAAAGGAGATTCTTTATATTAAAGATAAATCGAGGAGAAAAGGGAAAGGTAAGAAGATACTAGTAAAGTAGGCGAGTTACTATGAACTTATATAAGAACTTATTAAAGACTTATTAGATACTATAGCTATAGACGAGTTCGAAAGTAAGTATAAAGATATTAAATACTATAATAGACTTAGATAAGTATAAGAGAAAAAGAAGAATAAGAGAGGATCTAATTAGTTTTAAGTAAGTTATAAGTATTAATAAGAAGAGTCCAGATTTCTTTTATATTATTTTATTAATTCTAAAAAGTAATATAACTTAATAAATTTCCTTAGGATTCTATTCTAAAATAACCGGACTTATTTAGCGTAATAAGTACTTAGAACTAGAGCGAGAGGGACCCTACTAGTACTATAGTAATTAGCGATAGAAAATAAGCGGACTATAGGAAGCTTATATCTAACTTTACTAAGTAATAATATTAGTAACTGAATTAGTAACTTTAGTAGTAATAGAGCTAAAATAAGTAGTTAATAATAAAGAATAAGTAGAGTCCGAGGATAAGTATAAGAAGAGAAGACTAGCGGCTTAGAGAGGCTTTAAAGCTTTCTAAGCCTTAAGGACCTTATTAAGATCGTAATAAGCGTTAGCGCTAAATAAGCAATTAGCGATAGAAAACGATTAGAGTCTAATAACTTATATAGTATCTCTATTAGTAAAGTAAGTCTAGATAGTATAAGTAATATATACTATTTAAGAACTAAATAGTTAGTGATATTTTTTAAGTAGAGCTTAGAATAAATATATAAGTTTTTATAGTTCTTACGCTTACGAGAATAGGTCGTATAAGCGCGGGAGTAAGTAGACTATATAAGTTAGTAGATATTAGGCGAAAATAAGTAAGATCTGACTTATATTCTAATTAATATAATTAACCCTAGAGAGAGTATAAGTAACGTAATAGATAATAGAAGCTATCTGACTCCGATTAGTAGTAAGTAAAGTATAATACTTTTAGAGCGGAGATAGAAGATAGCGAAAGAGAAAGAGTAATTAATACTAAATAATCTTATTAACTTATAGTTTATTATAATTAATTAAGAAGAAGGGAATTAGTCTATAAAGTAATAGAAAGAGGTATATATAGCTAAGGTAAGAGTATTTATCGATTTAATTAATAATAGAAGAGAGAGCGATAATAAAGAAATAAGAAGATATAATAAGCTTTATTATTATTATAAGCCGGAAATAAATAGAGAGGTTATATAAATAAATAACTAAAGGCCTTATATAACTTTACTAGTATTATTAATTATTCTTTTACTATTAGTTCGCTATTATACTTTATTAGTCTACTATTATTATTAACTTCTAAGCGAAGTTAGTACGAAGCGAGAAAAAGAATCGTAGATATAATAAGCCCCGACTGTATATAATAGGGCAGGATATAGGTCTTTAGAGGCGAACCCTAATATAAGATAAGCGGAAGGAGAAGGGGAGTAATATAAGGGGCGAGCCTTAGGATTAAGTACTAGCGATACTTATACTTACTAAGCCTAGCGGCACCCGCATGTTTTCCTTCGGAGCTAGGCTAGAACCTGACTCTCTCCTGTATCGAACTTCTTGAATACTATACTTAACTATCTGCGTACGCGTTGCTCACCCGTGATAATAGCTAAGTATATAAGTATAATTAAGCCTAATCTAATCCTAATTATTAATTATAATCTAATCTAATCTAATCAAAGGTCTAATTAACCTAATTAAATCTAATCTAATTATAATCGATTATAATCGATTATAATTAATTAGGTTGATTATTTTTTCTCATACTGAGCGCGATTAATAGCAGCATTCAAGCAGAATTGTGGCAGGAGATCCTGCGACACATCAGAATAAGTCTCTTATAAGGCAGCCCAGATACGGCTTACTTTCTCGAAACCGTCCTCTGCTCACAGGATTAAGATCTCCTTTGATGATGCGATGGAGTGCGACTCCAGGAATTCTGAGAGGTCCGGTGGTCCTTCGTTAGGATGCATCACATAACCGTAGAAAATTGATAATCCCTTCGGGGGCATTTACAGTATTAATTTTCTATCCACTACCGACATTTAAACATTGGCTCACCCCAATCCAAGCACTTGCTGGGATCAATGAAAAGTCCGTCAGAAAGACCTCGATAAGACACCCTAGGGGCTACGTGGAGGTGCTTCCGCTTCCGATTCGGCGAAGTCTCCTGAAGAACTGAGTCTTGCTTTATAATCTCCGATCGCTCAAAATCCACTAGCACCACATTTCTGGTCTCGGGGTTCCATAGCACGTTCGGTGGCCGTATATCATGATGCTCCATACCGCAATTCAACAGCTTTGTAACTGCCTCGCTCGTTTCCATAGCTATATCCCGTCCCATGGCCAACACTAAATCCTTACGTGCTTGCTCACCTCCCTATGACATGAGCAACATGTGGACTATTCTGACTCTAACATCTAGAAAGTAAGGGCGGACGAGAGAGATATTCCCAAGGTAGACTGGTACAAGTTCGCCTTGAACTTTATCCAGATGTCGATAGACTAAGCCTTCGTGCTTCAACTTGGCCTCGAATGCCGTCATAGTCCCCTTTGCAACGAAAGTGTAACCATGCGATTTCAGAGTCAATCTGAACAGCGTACCACGCGCACCTTGTTTTCTAAGTGGTTCGCATCCACTATCGGGGTCTTGGGCGAGTTAACATGACATCTGTTTCGCTAAGGACGTCCGGCCTAAAGAATGGTGAATGCCATCTCTATGAGCACGATGTGTGTTGACGTTTGGATAAGCACTGTCCAAGGGACGTTTTCGAACAAGCCCTAGCAAACAGATACGTGTGCAGTATCGTTGATGACGAACATCGCCCTCTTTAACCACTTGTGATGACTTGCTGGATCGCAGCTGTCCGTTGCCAGACTGGTGCGTACGACCCCAAGGCTTGCTTGGCGTGTCAAAGTTTGAGGCCTCATCCGATGAGCCAGACGGGCTCTGTGGATCTCCGTGTATAGTTACATCTGCAGAGCCACAGCTATTCCTTGCCGTTCGTGGTTTTCTGGCTCGTAATATGATCGGTGACCGCTTGAAGGCGTGGATTCGTGCATGAAATACTGAGGACGGTGGAGTCATAGCCTTCTCCTCAGCGGGTATCTGTCGTAAGATTGCTTCGTGATTAATCACTGCCCTGGAGCTAGTCTCCAGCGCGTGATTTCGCTATTTTTGGCTGCGAGGCTTCGACTTAAGTGCTATCAAGCAGAAGGATAAGGTCTGACTGACTGCGGTACGACATAATAAGATGTCGGCTTCGTCTTGGGATTCGTCTTGTGCCTCCGCTTCGATGTTGGGTTCTGCGAGGTGGTAATAGAGTGTATATAGCTCATCTTCCTTGAGCTGAAGGAAAATATCGGCTTCTCTTATAACTACTTTACTGTACTCGAGACCGTTCTCAACTATATATATATATGTTTACGTCAGAGCTGCTGCTATTAGCTACTCAGAGTAGTACATAAACTTATCCTCTAGATCAGTAGGTATTATAATCCGATTGATAACGTCTTCCGGGATATTCAAAATTCCCTTGTCAGCTCGTAAGAGTCTAGCCCGCAGATTGAAGACTGACAGCTTATAGGAAGGTTTATATTCTATAACTATATATAGACTCCGTGTGCTATCTGCTTCCTTATATACGCAAATCTGATCGGCGTTTCGCGGTTTTGGATTCGACCTTGGATCGAGACCTTTGCTTAAGATGCGGAGATCCTGCAGACTTTGCTGGACCTCTTCGTTATTATCGCTAAGAGTGTTAGCATGGTTCTCGAAAATGATACCTTCGCCCAAATCGAACGCATAGCGAGCCTCGTCTATTCGTTGAAAGTAGGAGATAATATATATTATTAGTCGCTCAACAGCTAGGCGCTAATATGCCTCCAAATCCTTCTCGCTCGCGAGTAGCCGGTCGTAAAGGTCCTAGCCGAGTTCCTTGAGATATTAAATAGAGCTGAAATGTTTCGCGTCCATAGGAAGAAATTCAGAAACTCTTTCGAAGAGTTACTACTATAGTAATAGAAAGTCCGTCTATAGCATTAACAAGGTCGGGCAGAGCTTATTCTTAGGACTAGTAATAGAGCCCTGCGTACTGAGGCTTTTATCTGTCTGTATATAAAGCGGCTTCGAGAGGAATTTGTGATAAGCATATAGGTATTCTTCGAATGTGGTAGGTTTCGTTTTCTCTTCCTCGAGTTGAGCGCGAGCCTCGGCTTCCTCCGCACGTCTTCGCTCCCATTCTACTCGCTGATCTGCTTCTCGAAGCAGCTGCTCGAGCCGCGCAATATCAGATTCCCGTCCAGAGGACATTCTGAAGAAGTAGGGTTGTTGTTGAGCTGAAATATGAAGATGATGTTTGGGACCCTTGGGGCTAGTTATTGTCGAGGCAACGCTAACGTGCGCTAATCACATAAACACTAGCTTAGCACTAACCATTTGTTCGGAATGGGCGCAGTTAGCGCCTACCTGGCGCAAGGTCAAAATTGATAATGGTGCTTGTCTCCTCAAGAGTCCACTGTCGCATTTGGCTCGGAAATTCTACAAGCAGATCGATGATGCAATCGCCAGTCGGATCCACTTCAAACTTAAATACGACAAGTCGAACCTCGAGCAGCGGAGTAATGTCTGGCGATTGTTTCTGGATACGGCGACCACGGCTTAGGGAGCAGCAATTTACAGCCCGGACGACTTCGATGATTGGGTACGGAAGGGGCGTAATGGTCGCGAGGTTGGTAGCCCCTCACGACTTCAAGGAGTAAATCAATTAACGGTATCGTTTCAGATCAAAAACTTAGTGTCAGACCCTTATCAAATACCACACAGTAGCAACAGTATCGAAAACATTTCGCGTAATCTACCTTAACCACCCCTACTCAACTTTCACGGAGGGCAGAGAGACTATACTAGCCATTCGTATTAGCGAAGCCCTCGAGTTCAATGACTTGAAGACCCTGTCAGCCTTTTTCGAACACGGTCCAGGTCGAGATATTATAACTCTGTATAACGTTCGGTTCCTTAGCGTATCCTATCTTAATAATAAGAATGCCACGGGTTAGGGTCAGCGGACTACCGATTATGCTTACGAGGCTTTCGAGTACCTTTATAAACACTAGGGTTCTATACGAATATTATAGCTTCGACTTTATACCCCCTACTTATATGCGATACTTTCGGTTAATAACCCTGGGTTATGGAGCTCCCTTAAGCTCTGTAATATTCCTCGCCTGATAATTCGTAGTCTATTTAGTTATATTATACCTGAGGTCTGTAAATATCTCAAAGCTCGTACACGTATAAAGAAGCTATTCCCGTGGCGCCCACTTAGCTTAGAAAATATTAATAGAAGAAAGTGGAGTAGCTAAATAATATAAGAGGAGCTACTCGATAGTCGATATAAGTACTTAGACGACCGGGAAACCGTTACCGAAAGTCGAATAATACAACGGAATACTTACTATAAGCGGCGACGATAGTAGCCTATGTTATCGAAATCGAGAAAGAAGGGCCGCGTATAGCCACGAGATTTAGGTGAGAAGATAACGTTAGAGATAGTTAATTCTGAATACTGTTTGAATATACGACTAATTACTATATATATATAGTTCCTGCCCTGACCGCGAAGTAAAAGCGGTTAAACTCTATCCTTATTAATATCCAAATTCGACCTGGAAACTTCGTGCGATAATACGCATATAGTTAAGAGCTCTTAGGGGCTATCCTTTATCGGGCTCATAAATATCAGTAAGCCTCCCTTGATACTATACTGCGAGTCCCGACCTATGAACCTCTTTACTGAGAATGCCACTTTACTCTACCTACTATACGCCCTATCTTAAGCGACTATCTGAAATCCCTAGAGAAAGCGTAGTCTCTTATCCTAGTCCTTACTTAATAAGAGCTACTATATAAGTAGGGCTATAAACTACTCTGACTAAATTATTTCGTCGATATATTACTAGAAGTCGATATCTATTAACTACTTCTGCTAATTATATATCTGACTACTATACGTAAACTATAAGTCTAAAGCCCTAAGTCGCTTAAGCATATAGCTAAAGTCACGAGTCGCGAAGATAGTTCGGATTAGCTCTAGGTTCGGGGCTAGAGTATCGTATAGGGTACCTGTCGAGTGCTGCAGGCTACTAGTAATAATCTAGTGCGCTAGCGGGTAGTATCGCTGCTTTAGTACCTAATCTTATTAGTACTTCGTTATTATCGATCTATCTCTACTTACTTTCTTAATATTAATATAAATCTCCTTTATCTGAGGGTAATTTAAAAATATTATTCGAAGTTTATTATATATATTATATATACTATCGAGTAGATTATTAAGAAAGCGCGCTTCTATAGTATACCTAAGGGTATACTTTATAAAGTCGGAGAAGGGGATTCGGAAGATCGCCTAGTATACGGCCGTATGGAATTCGGCTGTAATCTGGGAAGGGGTTCCTTCGAGCGGTAGCTACTAGTTCTAGTCCTATAGAGATCTACTATATTTAAGTAGTATTTAGAGCTCTCTCTAAAGCTTATTAGCCTTATTATCGACTAATAAGTTTAAAGGGTCTATACCTTAGTCCTTAGAGAGGTTCTGGAAAAGTATATCGAGATCGGGACGTTTCTTCAAGTAGCTAACTATTACTGTTTTATCTACGCTAGGATTAAGCGAGCAGATAACTGCTACTTTGCGGGTGTTTTTAGTAGTAACTACCTTTCGCTAAGCTTCTGCCTCCTACTACTTAGTTATAAGACGAGAAGATTCCGATCCTATATTTAGGAAAGGTAATAATAGATTAGACGCGGCAAGTGAGAATAGATAGTTATCTAGTAGCTTAGTATAGAGAATAGTTAGATTAGTGGGAGAACGGTTAATAAGGAAGAATAGTTAATAGGGAAGAAATATTAATAAGGGAGGAGGTTAATAAAGGAAGAAAGATAGACCTTAACTAACTTATATAGTATCGCTTCTTGAAGTTCGCCTACCTTAGACGAATTCGTATCTGTACTATAGAAGAAGTTTCCCCGAGAGCTGAGGTAGTATGCCTTACTCGATATAATCCTGTATTAAGGAACTATATAAAAGGCCGATAGTAGGTACCTTGGATATGTAGCTACTATACTATCTTTTAAACCCTGTAAGTATTATTCTGTCTATCTAGGGTTATATCTAGTGTCTATACTAGTGTATAGTGGCTAATTCTGTCTTAGAGCTATTAGCGGTAGTTCTTGATATTAGGTGAGATCGGATATCGCCGGTAGTAGCCTCCTTTGGAATTGGAATATACGAACTACTTGATAGTGTTATCCCTATTACTAAGTGATACGTAAAGCAGTAAGTCTAGTATCTATATTATCTGTAATACTCTGAATTCGCGAGCCTAGAGAGAGGTATATACGCAATAGAGGATTAAGCGATTTAAATATATCGCCGAATGGAGATAGATACTAGCGTGTGTCTGTACTTATATGGGTTTCCGTTATCCTTCTTTGGTTTTCAATTAGCTACGGTTATCTAACTTTTCTAAGCTATTACCCTCCTCTATAACTGGTAGCTGACTAAGCGGGCGATGTAGCATGGAGGGTATATCTAAGGCAGGCGAACCCCGAGGAGTTGGCTTTTTTGAAGGGGAAGGGTTTAGTTATGGATAATGAAGCCTGTAGATACGTTGTAGTACTAAGGACTCCCGCTGCTTATCCGAGTTTACTGGAACAGCGACGGCAGAGCATTCGGCATAGCAATACTGCGCTGAATCCATGGAAACACATATGAGTCACGAATGCTATTTCTGCTGCTTTGAATGGCTATGATGGGGCTGCTGAGGATACATCAGGAGGGTGAGCTGAAGGATAGAAGTCATGAGTTGCAGTTGGGCCTCCTGGGTGGTTCCGAATAAATGCCCTCATAAGTAAGTATCTGAGAATTGTTACTTGCTAGCTACTATATCTAGTATGTCTCTCGATTAAGGTAGTCTTATCGGTTTTCTCCGCGTTCACGCCAGTCAAGTTTCTCCGGGCTAATATCTAAGTAGAGGTAGCTAACAGGCTTTGGTAGTGATGCGAAATATCGCAACTAGCGCCACCTTTTCAGGCTATTTAGATATAGCTGTCTATGGGCGTTTATTCCGAATCCCTAACGTTCCTAATTATAGTCGTTATTGCCGAATTCCTTTATAAGATACAGCATGGTGCTATGGGGAGCACCGAAAGCTGGCAAATAGGGGGTTCACTTGGTCACATGTCCCGGAATACAATTATTGCAGACTATTACTTTCACGCTACTTTTTGGTGGGATATAGGGGTTTGGGGGTGCCTGGATATTCACGAATGGGAATCCTCTGTCAGATACGGAGGGCCTCCCTGCCCAAATTGAGATATTTTTAGTATATAAGTGGGTTATGGTTACGATATTACTACGGTTTGGCTAGATTGGGGGCTTGAGACGGATCAGCTGACGCAGATAGGTGGGAGAACAGAAATCATCTAACTACTATGGACCTCACCGGTACTATGATACCCTCAACCTAATCTCTCGCCTGGTCCTCGGCATGATCTGCGCAGCAACAAGTACTCACGTTACGGAAGAGTTGCCGGGCGTGGCTGCAGAGAGTCCCTGGCGCTCCATGTGGTAGCTGAGGGTAGAGACGTCCGCTAGTCCCACTCCCGTGGCATGTGATGCCATAGAATGGAGATAAGCACCCAATTCTCACCCCTTGGTCTAATCAAGCGGCGTGAGTGAGGCAGATTCGGTATTAGGGGGGGGCCAAATTCGATACCTTACTGGCCACTATCCGTAATAACTAAGGCTAAGGTGAGTGGGAAGCTGTGAGGGATACTGTAAGAGGTACGGAACAGATAGCCTTTCCAAGAATGATAAGGCAGCTTTCGCATCGGCGATATAAGCACTTGACGACTATAAAGAGTGCTACCAGCACGATCGATACTTTCCTCCCCATGCCTTTTACCTCTACGAGGCAGAACCTATTTCAGTAGGTACCTCTTTCTACGTAGGTCAAAAGCTAAGCTAGAAATAAACCTGCTAACAGAGAAAAATACTACTAATACGATATGCTTCCCTCATGAGATAACGCCCGAAACAATAGAAGATATGATATCGCCTTTGAACAGGTCAGTTCATGGTTCCGAAGATGTTGAAATAGTAATAACTATATCCGGTGATAGTATACTAGGTCTTAGGGGATCTCTACTAGAGCCCCTATATATCGGTAAGGATAGTCAGTTTACTCTACTTCGTGGTAAAATCTATGAATCTGGTACCTTAAATCCAGCTAAACTAAGAGAAATCTATACTATTTTTCGAGATATAGCGACTAACTCTTCTAGCGCTAGTGCTACTATTCCATAAGAAACACTCAGGCTTCTGCCTATCATATCACAAGCTGTAATTCGTTAGTATTATCCTTATAATAGCTATTCTTCTACTTATCCCCTAGGTTAGAATATATTAGTAAGCTCTAAGCTAATAATAGCTAACTCCATATAAGCAATACACGGCTCTAAGCTGCTCAGGGAAGCGGGCTAGCTAAAGAATAGCAAATAGAAGGCAAGTTAACTATTTACTACCCTTACGTCCTTAGAGTAATAAGATTCAAAGTTCATATAGACGTTTTCTCGAGCGAGCTTAGATCAGTTAAAGGTATAAATAGCAAGCTAATTCAATAAGGCTAACTAAGATATAATAAAGTTTAAATAGATAAGCTCAGACGGAATATACGCGAACTAGAGGTACAAACGGATATTCTAAAGGCAGACCTCGAGCGGCTAGGAGTTAGAGCTATTATAGCCTCTAGTATAGAGAAATCAGGCAAGAAGCGACATTATCAAGAGTGAGATAGAGGACCTATTACAGCCGCTTTCAGTATTATTATCCCTGAAAAACCTATATAGAAAGGAGTATTTAGTAATCCTACTATCTTCAGTAGTATTTATTTCTATTATACTTTAACTATCTACTTACTATTTATATCCACCTCGAACTCTTATAGCCGTTTAATCTTATTTCTCTAGGAGAACTACCCTAACTAATCTACCGCCTCCTAAAGAGGTTCAATTAGTCAGACCCTAGAGCTTAGATATTCCTATTATCCGAGAGGTAAGAGCTCTTTAGGTAATTAGTCTGTACCCGGGCTCGGTTAAAGCTAAACTATACCCTTCTCGCTTAGCGATTAGTCGCTTCGCTTAAATAGCTAAATAAGAATATCGAGAAGTCTACCTTTCTTCCTCTTTCCGTTTATAGGAATCTAATAACTATATATATACCGGAATGATATTAACTAGTATAGTTTATCTTCATTAGACCCACGTGTAATACGAGGATACTATATAAGTTTCTAGAGACTGAAGTCGAGCCGGAATAGGAGCGGGCGCAGGATTGCTCGATCTTCGCCTCTAAGCCGGCTATAATATAAGAGATTATATCTATAACGTGCTTCAGATCGCTCGATATTACTATTAATATCCAGGTCCCTATTAATAATAAGCTCCTATCGTGCTCGACTACTATAAGTACGCATCTTATATACAGGAGAGAATATGTATAGTACTAGGATATTCGAATATATTAGAGACCTTCAAGATAAGAGCATATTCCGTCTTCTTCTTGCGCGTATACGTAACTAGTTAGGTTCAAGCCGAAACTACTAAAGGAGCTATAATATAGCGCTACTCCACCTTTATTATAGCTAGTTTAGCCTCTCGTATATATAGTATATAGGCAGGAGGCGGGGGCATGACGCACCTAATAGATTTATCCTATTAGTATCTTCTCCGATAGAGTATATATATATAATAGTAAGATATTATTAGCGTGACCCTAGGAATTTGCGCTAGAGCTAGGTATATATATAAGCGTTCGTCCTGCCTATGAATCTTTAATTCCCTATCTTCCTTCTCTTATCTTCTTCTACTTCTTCTTTTCCTTAACTTAACTATCTTACTATTAATCTAAATTAATCCGTTCGTTATACTCACCTATAACTCCGGTTCTACTCGTTAACTCAGATCACGGGAGGTCTAGCTTCTTAGGGATACGCCCTATTACCTCCATATCGTATCTATTAGTATAGCTTCTTAGACCTAAGATATTTATCGTACACTTTCTGTGACGGCGCATGGTATACGTGGCAGATACGGGCTAGTATCGGTGCCTTAGGCATACCCTCCTTGTATATATAGAAGGTGCAGACTCCTTTAGAGCTCTGCATCTTTCTGTTTCCTTTATACTAGACTATATAAGATCGCTCTTAGCCTCCCTACTTATTTATTCTTACTTATATACCGCCTTAAGTCTTATGTTATTATATTAAATAGAAAGATTAAGACTGCCGGGGATAGTATTAAATAATATCTTACTTAGAAAACTCGATTCGGACGTACGACTTCGACTATTAGGGAGCTCTTCGCTGAGTTATCTCTACTTACCTTAGATTTTTATACTTCAGAATCATACGGAAATAGTTAGTATTATTAATTACGAATTCGATAGTTAGGTTTTCAAAAGAGCTAAGATTCTAGAGATCTCTCAGATAACTAGGAATTTAAACGTAATTTAGCTTTAGAAGTACTAGTATTACTACGAAGTTACTCTCGGATACTTCGAAACTCGTTCCTTTATACGTATAAAGTAAAATAACAGACGAATTTTAGGTAGAAACTTCCCTATAGGCTCTAATATTTATTATCCTTTTACCTGACTTTAACCTTCCGAAAGTAGCTCTAATAGCGAAAAACCTTACTTTTAAGCTAAGACGAAATAGCTTATTACTTTAGCGGAAATTACCGGAATCCGACTTATAACTCTTATACTTTAGTATAATTTATCCCTCTTAGCAGAATCGACCTCTTTCTACTAGAAAATATTTATTATCCTCTTACTTAACTTTAACTTTCCGAAAGTAGCTCTAATAGCGAAAAACCTTACTTTTAAGCTAGGATAAAGTAGCTTATTACCCTAGCGGAAATTACCGGAATCCGACTCGTAACTCTTATACTCTGGTATAATTTATTCCTCTTAGTAGAATCGACCTCTTTCTACTAGAAAATATTTATTATCTTCTTACTTGACTTTAACCTTCTGAAAGTAACTCTAATAGCGAAAAACCTTACTTTTAGGCTAAGATAAAGTAGCTTATTACCTTAGCGGAAATTACCGGAATCTGACTTATAACCCTTATACCCCGGTATAATTTATCCCCCTCGGCAGAATCGACCTCCTTCTACTAGAACCTTTAATTTAATACTTTCTATATCTACTTAATAAAGATATTTAACTCTTCTTAATCTTTTAGCTTCGTTAGAATTCGATTTAGACCTCTCCTTCTTTCGTAACCTTTAAGTATTTTAATTACTCGCTTAGCCTTACTTATTTAGTAAAACTCGGTATCTACGGTTTCGGTTTAATAGAAATTTGGAAGGTTATCTTAATATTTGACTGCGTTTTGTACTTACTTTGTTTCCTTTATTCGATTCTTCAAGGCTCGAGGGCGAGCCTTTGTCTTGGAAGGGGGTAATATGACGGCCTCCTTGTATATATAGAAGGTGCAGACTCCTTCAGAGCTCTGCATCTTTCTGTTTCCTTCGTACTAGACTATATAAGATCGCTCTTAGCCTCCCTACTTGTTTATTCTTGCTTGTATACCGCCTTGAGTCTTGTGTCGTTATACTTTCACCTGTTATATATAGTCACGTTATATCTGATCACCTGCATAGCTTAGTGTATACTCATATGATCTCTTTATATATTTGAAGTAAGCTTTCTCTCTTCCTTCTAAAGGGATAATACTCTCTATAATTAATATTTAGAGATAACTATAATTCTCTATCTCCTGATACCTTAAAGTGATCTTTTACTATTAATAAAGCTTACCTTACTTTTATACTATAGTTAAGAGCTATATTAATATATCGCTTTTAAAGCTATCTATTATATATATAGAAGTAAAGCTTCAATCTAGCTTTAAATTACTAGAGTTACTTATTCAGGCTTTTTATAATATATTAATTAATATTCTATAAGCTCCTTATAGCTTTTTAACTACTTAATTATATCTTTTAAAGATCCTTCCGATAATTTACTTAATCTTAGTAATATAATAGTTTATAAGAAGCTAGAGTATTAGCTAGATTAGATTTCCTATATTTAATTTATAGCTAGAATAATCAGAGTATAATAATATATAGATCTAGATCTACTAGATTAAGTATTTCTTACTAAGCTCCTTCAGATCAGATTACGATATCTATAAGAGATCGCTAATAATAAGAATCGAAGCTCTAAAGTAGATTTTAATATAGAAATAAAAGCTTAAGAACTTAAATTAATTTAATAAGCTAAAGAGTAGATTTCTGAGCTAACTAGAAGCACTCGAGATACGAGTCAGGTGCTCGATACGACTCTTATATACCTTATCTTAGCTAAACCTAAAAAACTAGTTATAATTACTATAGTATCTTGAAAATCTAAAGTAGAGATTAAAAATAAGTAATTTATACTTAATCTCGCTACTTATAGCTAAAAAGCTCTTACTTATGCTAAAATCTATATATAGATTAAGAAGTTAATATTATTTACTTATTTAGCCCTAGCGATTAAGGGATTACTAGTCGAAAAGAGAGTAAACTTTTAATACTTTCTTCGAGCCCTAAGATAAGAGCTCTATTAAACTGATGCGATTATTTAATCTAACGTATAGAAAGCTTATAGACTTTATCTTATTATAAGAGTATTTATTAGAAGTAAAGGAAGAAGTAGTAACTCGAATCCTTAAGCTTAGATTATTAAACTTTAAGCTTTAATTAAAGATTATATACTTTATAAGGTCCTAGATATCGAAGGATCTCTTAAAATTATAGATTTCCTAAATATAATTAAATCTTTCGATTATTTCTAAGTAAATAGCTTTCTGATCGAGTATTAAAGAGCTAAGCTATATAGAAAACTCTCTCTATATACCTTTAAGGAGCTCGTAAAAGAGTTCTATATAAGTTAAGTTAATTATATATATTAGGAGTTTTAGAGTAATATAACTAAAAGTTAAGGCGTTTTCTTAATACTTAGATCTCGAGGTACTACTAAAAATACCTTATTTAGCTTAGCTACTAGAAGATCAGATCAAATCGAGTATATATACTCTTACTTAAATAATAGACTTTATACTTAGAAACTAATAGACTTTACTAAATTATAGCTTACTATATATAGATAAGTCTATATTATTAGTAAAGATAGTACTCTAATTATAGTTAAAGCTTTAGATCTAGAGGTTAGTATAGTAATATACTAATAATTTATCTTTAGTAAATAGAAAGATCTTCGAGCTAGCTATAAAATAGATCGCTTAATCTCTTAAGCTACTTAAGATCTCTTTAGTAAAGTATTAGGAGATTTAAAATATAAGTTAAGCTTCCCTAAGAATATCTTAGATAAAAATATAAAACGAGATAGAAAGAAAATAGAACTAGTTATTATACTTTTCTTAGATAATAATTAAGAGCTTATAAAATCACTAAGTATCTTTCTAGTTAGGGGTAGAGCTTATTTACTATCTTAATCTACCTTATTTAATAACTATAAAGCTATAAACTTACTTAATAATTATAATCTCTTAGTTAAAAGATCTTTTATTAAGTTAAGGATTAATAATTATATAAAGAGTAGAACTTCTTAAATCTCTATTAGCGAGCGCGGAACCCGGCTAATAAAAGGGGTCTTTTCAGGATCAGATAGAAAGTGCTTTAATCTTAAGCTTTATAATATTATAGTAATAAATAGTTTTTATACTAATATTATCTTAGAAGCTCGATTATTAGATTTAAGTATCTAGTACTATAGATTAGACTATATCTTATGATAAGAAGAAGAAGAAATTCTATAGATCTCTTATTTAGTTATTCGAAAGCTTAAACGAAAATAGAATCTAGTATTCTTTAAATATAAAGCTTATTTAAATTATTTATCTTTAAAATAACTTCCTCTTTTAAGTATAATAAGTAAAGTAATCTACTTAATATAAATTTATATATCTCTAGATCTATCTATTAAAAGATCTATTACTAAATTAGCTTAAAGAGTAATTAATAGAAAAGATTCCGAAAAGA
This sequence comes from Rhynchosporium graminicola, assembly GCA_900074885.1. NCBI lineage: Eukaryota > Fungi > Ascomycota > Leotiomycetes > Helotiales > Ploettnerulaceae > Rhynchosporium > Rhynchosporium graminicola. Next base: position 26,789 of record FJUW01000107.1, read on the forward strand.
TATAATATCTAAGAGCTAATTACTTTATACTAGATACTCTTAGGAAGCTTATAAGCTATACTTAAGGAGTTATAATTACTAAAGGGGTAAGAAAGTATAAATACGAGTATTATATAATAATATATACTTTATAAAGGGTCTCTAGATAGCTACTAGAAAGGAAATCCCCTTATCTATTTTAGAGGATAATATAAGATCTATTTAACTATCTATTATACTAGGGGAGATTATAGTTACTTCTAATTAAGTGCGAATATAATAGACTAATTATTACTTTTACTTTAAAAACTAAGAAATACGATAAAATCTTTAAGTGTCTCGAAGATTTTAAAGCTTAAGTAAAAAGGTAATTTAGCCTCGCTATCTATATATTTAAATATAATTAGGAGAAAGTAGTTATAGTAATTTAAGGATTTATATACTATTAAAAGTAGTATTTAAAGCTTAGAATCGAAATCGAGCTTTAACTAGCTTATACTTATAAGCTAAATAGCGGAATTAAAAGAGTAAGATCGGAAGTATATCTAAAGGAATCTATATATAACTATTAGCTAATCTCTTAGACTTCCTAGGTCTAGAGTATAGTTTAGCTACTACTTATCTATTTAATAAATTACTTAGAAGAGGTAATAATTAGAGATCTCCTTTTAAAGAGAATAATAAATAGTTTCGTAACTATTTCCGATTCTATAAACTAGCTATTATTACTCGCCTAACTATAGATTTCAGACTAAATTAGAGCTTAATTTATATATATAGATATAAAGTATACTTATTAATAAAAGAAAGAATAAAAGAATAGGAAAATCGAGTATTTAAAATCTTAGTAAGAGCTTATATCGGGTATTTAGTTAGCTATATAGTCTCTAATATCTATAAGATCTAAGTTCTTATACTTTAAAGGATTATTATTACGCGGAATATATATTTTAATAAAAATAAATTCTATATCTCTTCGCTAGAGGAAAGAATTACAATTACTAAAGAGGAAGCTTAAATAATCTGCGACCTTATTAAGGAAGCTAAAATTTAACTTATTTAAGCTAACCTCCTTAATAGTATTCTAGAATATATTCTTAAAGGAGTCTCTTTAGAGATCAGGTTAAATAAAGGAAGATCAGAAGATCTTCTTAATCTCTTAGTTTATTTCGCAGAAGCTCGCGATACTCGAGAGAGTTAGAATCTAGAGTTAAAAGGAACTAATAACTCTTCTAGAGATTAGCTTATTTTTACTAGCCTTTAGACCCTAAATACTACCCTATCGGTAGATATATATAATAAAGAGGTAATAGGGTAAGATAATTATATATTAATCCTAGAGCTTACTATAGGTATAATATAGGGCTAAGGGGAGCTAGTCGTAAGTAAGGAAATACTACTTATAGATTACGAAAGGAATATGCAAATTGAGAATAAGCGATATACTTACTTCTTAACTAATTAGGTTACTAAAGAAGCGCTTATATTAATAACTCGATTATCTAATATCGAGATATAAATCTTATATAAACTTCCGCTAGAGGAGTATTAAGTGATTCTTAAGTCTTCGATCGATAGATCGGATATAGAATCAGATTCGATAAAATCGTCTAATAAATCTATTAATAGATTATTAGAGGAAGTACCTAGAATACGATTAGGTATAACTTAGAGCTTAAATTTTATAAAAAAGCTTTTAAAAGTAAAGAAAAGAGTTATAAATAAGCTTAAGTATCTGAAAAGAGTAAATAGTACTCTAGTATTTCAGATTTTAAATATTATAATTACTTGAAGACGCTTAAGACGTATAGAGAACCCTTATCGAAAGATCAGGGGTAAATAAACTCGGAGTACTTAAGTAATAAATGATCTCTCTTATAAGGAACCTCTAAAATATAATCTCAGGTTACTAATAGATCCTTATATTTCTATACTTATATCTAATTAGTATATAGAAGCAGAAGAAAATATTACTAACTTAAGAATAATATATAAAGTAATCTTAGTATCTTTTAAAATACGCTAGATACTTAAACTAGATAACTTAATAATAGCTACTACTATAGAAGTTTAATCTTAAAATATTAATAGAAAGCTTAAACTTCTAAGGATAAAAGTAGTTAATTTCCTATTAGAACTAAAGAGATTTAATAATCTTAAGAATTATCTAATAAAAGCTTAGTTTTCTGAAGATATAAATCTAGAAATAGGAAATATAGAAAAGTAAAGCTACTAGTAACCGGAGATATATAATTAGTATATAATATAAAAGCTTATTCCTCTTATATAGGTTTCTAAGTATAAAACTAATAGGGATAGATATATTAAAAGCTATCGATCTCGGATTATAGTTAGAGGTGATCTTTAAAGCGAAGTAACGATTATCTTAACTTACGCTAGTACGCTTAACGCTAAATTATTCCGAATAGTAAGAGCTTTTATAGTATACTTCGATCTAGAGATTAAGTACTTTAATATTATTAATATATTTATTAATACTTTAAGGGATATTAAAAAAGAAAGAGTATATTACTCTTTTCCTCTTAGAAGATTAAATCCCGGAAAGGTACTTAGAGTTAATCGCGCTCTCTACGGAATAAGATATGAAAATTGAAGGTGGAAATCAGCCAAAGGTCAGAATAACAGAATAATAGGTGATCAATTTAACTTGCTTTGTTTGCTTAAAGAGAGCTAACTACAGGAGAGATTCTAGCTACTTATATAGCTATATGAGCTCTCTAGAATATTCTATACTACGTAATACAGAACTCCATAGAAGAAGAGACGTATACCGTAGAATTATACTATATCAGTAGTACGTCAGTAGAAACCTCTAGAAGTACGATATGCGTACTAGAGAGTAGTAGAACTCTATCGAGAACCTTCATGGTAACTCTAATAGAGTATACAGGGTACAGGCTGTTGACAAGGTACAGGGTATAGGTGCCAGGTATAACAAGGTATATAGGCAAGGTACTGAACTAGGTACTAAGACTATATACTGATAAGGTATAAGGTATATATGCCGATATAAGCAAAACTGACTAAGGTACTAGTAAACTGACTAAGTATGACGGCGCATAGTATACGTGGCAGATACGGGCTAGTATCGGTGCCTTAGGCATACTATCCTTATATATATAGAAGGTGCAGACTCCTTTAGAGCTCTATATCTTTCTGTTTCCTTTGTACTAGACTATATAAGATCGCTCTTAGCTTCCTTACTTATTTATTCTTACTTATATACTACTTTAAGTCTTATATTATTATATTAAATAGAAAGATTAAGACCGCTAGAGATAATATTAAATAATATCTTACTTAGAAAACTCGATTCGTATATATAACTACTAGGGAGCTTTTCGCTAAGTTATCTCTACTTACTTTAGATTTTCGGAATTATACGGAAATAGTTAGTACTATTAATTACGAATTCGATAGTTAAGTTTTAAAAAGAGCCGAGATTCTAGAGATCTCTCGGATAGCTAGGAATTTGAATATAATTCAGCTTCAGAAGCACTAGTATTACTACGAAGTTACTCTCGGATACTTCGAAACTCGTTCCTTTATACGTACGAAGTAAAATAACAGACGAATTTTAAGTAGAAACTTCCCTATAAGCTCTAATATTTATTAACCTCTTACCCGACTTTAACCTTCCGAAAGTAGCTCTAATAGCGAAAAACCTTACTTTTAGGCTAGGACGAAATAGCTTATTACCCTAGCGGAAATTACTAGAATTCGACTCGTAATCCCTATACCCCGGTATAATTTAGCCCCCCTTAGCAGAATCGACCTCCCTCTACTAGGNTACTTATTTATTCTTACTTATATACTACTTTAAGTCTTATATTATTATATTAAATAGAAAGATTAAGACCGCTAGAGATAATATTAAATAATATCTTACTTAGAAAACTCGATTCGTATATATAACTACTAGGGAGCTTTTCGCTAAGTTATCTCTACTTACTTTAGATTTTCGGAATTATACGGAAATAGTTAGTACTATTAATTACGAATTCGATAGTTAAGTTTTAAAAAGAGCCGAGATTCTAGAGATCTCTCGGATAGCTAGGAATTTGAATATAATTCAGCTTCAGAAGCACTAGTATTACTACGAAGTTACTCTCGGATACTTCGAAACTCGTTCCTTTATACGTACGAAGTAAAATAACAGACGAATTTTAAGTAGAAACTTCCCTATAAGCTCTAATATTTATTAACCTCTTACCCGACTTTAACCTTCCGAAAGTAGCTCTAATAGCGAAAAACCTTACTTTTAGGCTAGGACGAAATAGCTTATTACCCTAGCGGAAATTACTAGAATTCGACTCGTAATCCCTATACCCCGGTATAATTTAGCCCCCCTTAGCAGAATCGACCTCCCTCTACTAGGACCTTTAATTTAATACTTTCTATATCTACTTAACGAAGATATCTAACCCTCCTTAATCTTTTAGCTTCTTTAGAATTCGATTTAGACTTTCGTTTCTTTCGTAACCTTCAAGTGTTTCAATCACTCGCTTAGCCTCGCTTATTCAGTAAAACTCAGTATTATAATTACCGATAGAACTTACCCTTAAACGCTCTTTAATTAATAATTTACAGACCTCCGGTAAGTCGCAACTAACTAAAAGTATCGATAATCTTAATATAAGGATCAACCTGTCTTTCAGCTAATAGCGTACTTCTATTCAAGACCGACTAAAAGTCAATTCAGACTAATACCCGACTACGCGTGCCTGCAAAGCGCTAGTCTAGAGCTCTACTTCTAGCCTTATAAGAAGTTACTTAGAACTATAGTATCTCTCGGAGATTGCGTTTCCCTCTATAGAAGAGATAATCTCGGTACTAAATTAGTATCTATAGTTTCGGTTTAATAGAAATTTGGAAAGTTATCTTAATATTTAATTGCGTTTTATACTTACTTTATTTCCTTAGTTACTTCGATTCTTTAAGGCTCGAGGGCGAGCCTTTATCTTAGAAAGGGGTAATATGACGGCGCATAGTATACGTAGCAGATACGGGCTAGTATCAGTGCCTTAGGCATACTATCCTTATATATATAGAAGGTGCAGACTCCTTCAGAGCTCTATATCTTTCTGTTTCCTTCGTACTAGACTATATAAGATCGCTCTTAGCCTCCCTACTTGTTTATTCTTACTTATATACCGCCTTAAGTCTTATGTCGTTATACTAAGGTACTAGTTATAAATCTAACACGCCCTCTTAATCAGAGCCTTATAGTTAGTTTTAAAACAGAACTATATAAGGTAAATCACTAATCGATTACCCTTAGGTTATTATAAAAGAAATATAATAAGGAATAGAAATGCCACCTCGTAGCTACCCTCCTAGGTTATATAAACCTAATTCTCTTATAATAATCTGAATTACTAGCTCTAATAAGCTAGTTCAAGGTGTTTTATAAACTCCTTAAATTTAGGCCTATCTAGGGCTTTAGTAAACCCGTCTGCCTTTTGCTTCAAAGTACTAATATAGATTAAATCTATAGTACCTTAATTAATTAGGTCCCTTATAAAGTGGTACTTTATAGCTATATGCTTAGTTCTCTTATAGAATTAAGGGTTTTTAGAGAGTAATAAAGCGCTATTATTATCAGTAAACACCGGGAACCTCTCTTGGAAGTAATAGCCTAATTCAGTAAGAAGTTATCTTATATAGATTGCTTCTTTAACTGCCGAATTAATAGCTATATATTCAGCTTCTATAGTAGACTGAGCTATAATCGATTGCAACTTCGACTTCCAAGAGAATAAGCAGCTTCCTATATAGAAGGAATAGCCGCTAGTGGACTTAGCCGTACTAATATCTCCGGTATAGTCAGAATCGCAGTATCCGCTACGTATTTACTAGAGCTATTAATATAAACTAAGCCTAGTTTAATAGAACCTCTAAGGTATCTAAGTACGTTCTTTGCAGCTAAGATATACGTATCGCTAGGGTTACTAGAGAACATAGCTAATTTGATCATAGCGTAGCTTATATCAGGCTTAGTAGCTAGCGTAAGGAATAGTAAGCAGCCTATTACTTACTGAAACTATAATATATCTTCCTTAGTAGCCTTATTAGGATTAGGTTCTAATTTAACCTTTAAATCTATAGGCGTATTCTTCGGTTTAAAATCTAATAAGTCAAACCGAGCTAGTACCTTCTCTATATAGCTAGCTTGATAGAGCTTCATATAGCCCTGATCTCTATTATAGTTAATTTCAATACCTAAATAGTCTTTTATTAGCCCTAAGTCCTTGAGTTTAAAGAAGTGTTTTAATTCTTCAATAAAGGACTTAATAGTACTTATATCAGGGCTAATTAGAGCTAGTGTGACGGCGCATAGTATACGTGGCAGATACGGGCCAGTATCGGTGCCTTAGGCATACACTCCTTATATATATAGAAGGTGCAAACTCCTTTAGAGCTCTATATCTTTCTGTTTCCTTCGTACTAAACTATATAAGATCGCTCTTAGCCTCCTTACTTATTTATTCTTACTTATATACTGCTTTAAGTCTTATATTATTATATTAAATAGAAAGATTAAGACTACCGGAGATAGTATTAAATAATATCTTACTTAGAAAACTCGATTCGGACGTACGACTTCGACTATTAGGGAGCTCTTCACTAAGTTATCTCTACTTACCTTAGATTTTCGGAATTATACAGAAACAGTTAATACTATTAATTACGAATTCGATAGTTAAGTTTTTAAAAGAGCTAAGATTCTAGAGATCTCTCGGATAGCTAGGAATTTAAATATAATTTAGCCTTAGAAGTACTAGTATTACTATGAAATTACTCTCAGATACTTCGAAACTCGTTCCTTCGTACGTACGAAGTAAAATAGTAGACGAATTTTAAGTAGAAACTTCCTTATAAGCCTTAATATTTATTATCCCTTTACTTAACTTTAACCTCCCGAAAGTAGCTTTAATAGCGAAAAACCTTACTTTTAGGCTAGGACGAAATAGCTTATTACTCTAGCGGAAATTACCGGAATCCGACTTATAACCCTTATATCTTAGTATAATTTATCTCCCTTAGTAGAATCGACCTCTTTCTACTAGAAAATATTTATTATCCTCTTACTTAACTTTAACCTTCTGAAAGTAGCTCTAATAGCGAAAAACCTTACTTTTAAGCTAGGATGAAGTAGCTTATTACCCTAGCGGAAATTACCGGAATCCGACTTATAACTTTTATACTCCGGTATAATTTATCCCCTTTAGTAGAATCGACCTCCCTCTACTAGAACCTTTAATTTAATACTTTCTATATCTACTTAATAAAGATATCTAACTCTTCTTAATCTTTTAGCTTCTTTAGAATTCGATTTAGACTTT
>FJUW01000105.1:0-25581 GCA_900074885.1 Rhynchosporium graminicola
AATTAGTATTAGTCTAACTAGTTTATAGCTAAGTCCTGCGTATTAGTATCGATTTAGTAAGATCGATTAATACTAGGTTTATAAAGTAGTAGAGTTATAATTATCTCCTTATTATATTAGAGGGTAGCTAGATAGCGTTCCGACTATAGTAGCTTATAGTAGAGCGTATCTAGCTTAACCTGAAATTATTATATCTATTTAATACTAATAATTATATCTTATTATCCTAAATCGAGGAGAATAAAAGAGTAGTTATAAATACGCTTACTATTAATAGAAAAGTATAAACGTATAAAATAGGTAATATAAGTTCTAATAGACTATTAGAAACTATATATTAGAATAGAATAAGGTAATAGCTCGATTTTAATACTAAAGGCCCCTGATAATTATCTAGTAAGAGTACGATTAATAAATAGATAACTATTCGCTCCGGTATTAATTAAGCTACTTATAGAAACTCTTAGTCCGTTTATACTAACTATAGTCGGGTATATGAATTACTTACTTCTTATTAGGGAGTTAAGGTCCAGATTAGAGAGATTATACCTATATAAACCTAGGAAGGAGTTTTTACTTAGGCCTTATTATTTTCCTCTAGTATTAGTCCAGATTCGGAGGGTACGTCTTCTACTACTTCCTCGGCTACTCTCTTCTCTTCCGGAAATTTATTAATTAATTAAACCTTAAGCGGGTTAGAGTAGTCTAGCTTAATATAACTAAGCTATTTATAACTATAATACCTAAAGGGTTCTCCGGTCGAGGTAGTAGGGCGTTTTAGCGCGGAGGAAGTACTAGACTATACTAAGGTAAAAGTACGTACGTATAGTATAGGAATAGTTTATCGAGGGGCTAAGCTTAGGGACTAGTAAGGAGTAGAACTAGTAGAGGTTATAGTAGTAATAGTAAGCTTATAGTACTATACCGGGATAGTAGCTTTCTCAGGATAAGTACGTTCTGAGTTATAGTAATATTTAGTATTAAAAGAAAGTAAGGATCTAACTATAGAAGCGTAGTCCTTATTCTATATTAGTTTAATAATAAGAGTTAAAGCGCGTAAAGATAGTATAATCTTATCTTATATATAGAAGAACTACTCTTTCTTTTTAACTTTACTTTAGATAGTAGCGCTTTAAAATCGACTACGAAACTTAGTGAAAGTCTCGCGTATATAGCTAAGTTATTATATTTCTAAGCGGTAGAAAGCGTTATAATAGTTATCTTCCTCTAAACTAATAAGAAAGTTCTCCTCTAATAAGGAGATTATTTTATTACTAGTTTTAAACTTATTAGTAAGGTACTAAAGCATAAGATACTTCTTAGCTAATCTAGTAACTAGCTCCTATACGAGAACGCGCTGAGAGAAGTCCGTAGGGTAATAGTTAGCGTTTATAGCTAGCCGGTCTCGTATTAATACTCTCTATTAGAGGAAGGTAAAGTCTAATCTATTATCTAGAGGTAGGATCTTCTTAGTAAGATAAGACTTCCTAGGATATAACTCTACTGATTCGGCGCTAGGAGAGGGAGATAGTTTATTAGGAATAATATCTTCTCTCTTAGTACTATATATCGGAATAGAGTTTATTAGCTTATTAAACTCTAGAATACGTAGAGATTATAGTATTAGTTCTAGTAGGAGAATCGAAGATAAGCGAGGGACCTTTATAAGAAACCTATCTTATACGGAGATTAGTCTATCTATAGTATCTTCTAGAGAGTTATTCTTCTTCTCTTAGTCCGCTAATTGTTATAAGAGGGAATAGATCAGGTTCGAGTTACTTATAGTAATAGGAGTACTTAGCGATTATACTTCTAGTAAATTTCGCTTTTATTTTCCTTTCTCTCATAGTTAGTACTTCCTTAATAAGGTATTAATGTTCTCTAAAGTAAGAGACGTTTAGAGTAAGGAAGGGTATAATAGATTAAGTTCAGAGGTAAAGCAGGAGGGATCGCGTTAAGTTCTCCTAGAACTAGAGGAGTCTCTAGTTTATTAGTTAAGAGCTATAATAATAGCTTAAAAAAGGATATATTAGGGCTATTTCGGCGGCGATATATAGAGGTTAAAGTTCCGGGGTATTTATTATACTTTCTTTAAAATCTATCTATAATTCCTTTATACTAAGAGAGTTATTAAAGGAGCGTTAGCGAAGACTTCCTCTATTATACTATTTATAATAAGCTGAATTAAACCCTAATTTTTAGTTATCCGAGAGATCTCTAGTATCTTAGCTATATACGAGTAGTTATCGAATAACTAACTTAATAGTAAGATATTATAGTAAGCTATCTCCGGCTATCTTAATCTTTTTATTTAATATAATAATATAAGACTTAAGGCGGTATATAAATAAGAATAAACGAGTAAGGAGGCTAAGAGCGATCTTATATAATCTACTATAAAGAAAACAAAAAGATAAGGAAGGAAGAAAAAGAGAGATAGAGTATAAGGTACCTTATATATATATACTAGTACTAGTCCGATACTATACCGGGTCGGATACTAGTTCTGCCGGGATACCTGTGAACTTAGGCCCTATTATCTATCCTTCTTCTCATATGATATTCAGGTAAGCTGTCGTCATATAAAGTTGCCTTTAAACTTAGAAGAGTTCTTCGCCTTGAACTTCTCCTTAGCTTTCTCTCTTTCTTCTACTATATAGTTAAAGGATATATAATCCGTAGTATTATATACCTAGCACTTCTTAGCGTTACTTTCCTTATCTATCGTATTTATCCTCTTCTCTCCTTATATTCTGAATCGCCCTTTATTATCTCTCTTCTCTCTATATACTTATCCTTTATCGGAATCGCTTCGGAATTTTCGATTAGTATAGAAAGTAGTACTAGTTAAAGGGTATAAATACTAGTAGTTAAAAATAGAGGTTCTAATAGAAGTAATCGTCTTTTCAGTAGAAGTTATAAGTTAAGCTAGAGTAATTTAGTAGGCTTCCGAGCTTTAGAAGGTAGTAATAATCTTATTTATAACGAACTTCTTATAGCGTAATTCAAAGGGTATACTATAACGTAGCTCTTTAATCTATATAGAGAGTATATTAAAGTATTCTGAAGTCGTCTTTCTAGGGTTCTTCTCCTTAATCGATTCAAGGGTAAGAAGGTTCTATATAATTAGTAAAGATCTACTAAACTCCTCGCTCTTAAACTAATCTATTATATTCTTTAGTATAGTATCGAATTTGATAATAAGGGAGGTTCTAGGGATACTATTTAGATTATAATAGTAGTATTAGAGAGTAGCGCCTTTTAGTATTAATAGAAACGCCTTACTATACTCCTCCGGTGGAATCTCGGCTCTTAAGCAGGCGTCGTAGAATATTCTGACCTTACTACTGAAGCTATCTCTGTCTCCCTTGAATTTTATCTCTTCTGGAAATATACGAGAGAAGCTAGCGATCTCCTTTCTATACGACTTCTCCTTCTCCTTCTATACCGTATTATAGTACTCTCTCTCTCCTCCTTTAGTTCCTTAGTAGCCATCTCCTCCTCCTCCTCTTTCTCCTTAGTAGCTTTCTCCTCCTTAGTAGCTATCTCCTCCTTAGTAGCTTCCTCCTTCTCTACTCCCTGTATTCTTCGGTATACGCTTTCTATAGTATCGCTGCTCTTCTCTATTCTGGTCAGAGGAGGTCTCTTTATATTACTATACTCCTTCGGTAGAATCTCGGTCTTATTATAGAGGTTCGTAGTGTTCTTTATTAAAGTCGAATTCGCTGATAGGAGGTAAGCCGAGTATAGTATAGCGTTTTTATCGCAGTTTATAGAACTCCTTCTTTGATCTCTTATACTCTAACTTGTCTTATTAAGTAGCTATATCGTTTATTATCTTCTTCTCTCTCTTATCTCGCTATTACTACGCAGATATCTGCTTCTCTAGTACTAGTAGGTTTAATACTATATACTATAGCTATATAGAGAGTATCTTCTCTCCTGCTATACTCTCTAGTTCCTTTAAGGTCTAACTACTACGTATAGTATCCTATAGAGTATATAGAAGCTTATATAGCTCTTACGCAGGTTTATCGCCTTCTTCGATAAATACACTTTTAGTACGTAAGGTAAATATAAAGTTATTATTTAACGATTTCTTAACAGATTTGAAAGAGTTTACTATCTAACCTTCGTATATCTCCTTAAATAAGGAGTATAAGGGTCTATCTACGTAGTCGGAGCTCTTAATTTATCTAATAAGACCTTCTCCTTATTTCCGTATAGTCTCCGGGTCTAGTGGGTCCTTGCCGGAGTTCGCAGGTGTATCGAAAGCACCGGGGGTATTATTATCTCTTACTATATTAAAGGTCTGATTCGTATAAGTGTTTTAGTACTATTCCGAGGTTATTTAGAATAGTAGTTATAGAGTTATTCTTAAGTGTTATATAGTAGTAGGAAGCGCTAGCATAGCGCGTTCAAGTTTTGACTTCGAGTTTTCGGCGTAACTTAAAAGCGCGTTCTTTAAAGTCGGGTTGCGGTAGTAATCGAAGTACGTACTCCGTAAGTACGTAGGTAAGTACGTAGAAGGTAATAGTAGTATAATATACTAGAATTCGAATCCTTTAACCGTATCGCAGGTAGAATCCAGGCAAATTATCTTAGTAATTCAAGTCAAATAGCAAAGAGGAGACCGTATCTTCTCTAGTACTTGAGCTATTACCGTAGTAGATATCTCTACTCTTCAAGGTTACTAGCGCGCTCTTTTCAGTAGTCGAAATTCTTAGAATTTAACTGCTTTCAAAGAGTGAAATGATCTATACGTCTATTGATTAATATTAGTATCACTCTATCGTAGTACGTATAATTAAGTAATCTGCGTGAGCTAAAGTACAGTAATAATAGTAGTAGTATTATCTGTTGTATCGTGGCTGTCTTTCCTAGGTAGTCGAGACTCCGTAAGGGAGATATATCTGGCCGGCTAAACCCCGGTGCAGATACTCGACTAACACGTGACTATGGACCAACATATGGACCAACACTATGAGAAATCATAAACAAGTTCTTGAAAACTATATATTAAGCACTAGACTACTCATCAAGGGCGTAACACACCGCAACACTCATCCCTCTATCAATCATTCACTCATTTCCTAATTGAAGAGAAGGCGGTCTGTTCCGTTCGCCAAGCTCCTTGCTAGAATTAAAGAGAAAAGGTAATGCAAGCATCAATCAATCATACACGTCCCCGTCACCATTCTAATATCACGTCCCATCTATGCCACCTGCGAAGTTTCCGCCTCACTCGGCGCATAGCCATGCACAGGTCCGGTAGTAACCGAAGTCCCCGTTCCACTGCTAACTCTACTTCCATCAATACCAGCGGTAGTACCCTGCTCTGTCTCATGATGAACAACGCTCTCGTCACCAACAACACTATCAGCAACATCCGAACGACCGTGCTGGCTAGCAGATCTAGGCATGAGGCTATTATCAAGGTTCCCAGCATAAGAAGGAACTTCCTCTAACTCGGGCTGCCAATCCTTAAGGTCATCCTCGGCGTCGTTGAGGATCTGGCGGGCTTGGTTGGCGTGTTCGTAGGCCGGTCGGACATCACCTGGGATGACTGGAGTGTCGTCAAGGAGGTTGAGAAGGCGACGACCGTGTCGGGCGAGAATGATTTGCTTCTCGGCACGTTCGATGGTTGCAGCAAACTCGGCGGCGTAGGCTTCCTTCATTTTCTGTCTCGTCTGTTTTGGTCAGTAAAGTTCACTTTAGTTGCAAGAAGCAAACATACAACATTGGTCAACTGGGCCTCAGCCACCAAGTTCTCGGCCTCAGCACGAACAAGTTCCTGCTCTAAGGTAACCAACTTCGCGCTCTCCGGCTCCTTGATCTTCAACTTTGCAATCTCGTCCGCGATCTTCGCCTTGTTGTCTCGGCTTGGCTGGACGCTCTTCTCAGTGTTTCGGATAGTCTTCAAGATACCCCTACTATCATCGAGGTTATGCGCGTACAAGTCCTCTTGTTCGCCCAGCTCGGAAAGGAGAACGCCAATCTTGTCGGAGATGTCGCTTACGGAATCGTCAGTTGTAGCCTCACCCCAATCGGAGAGCTGTCCAGCGATGGAGAGACGCTCCTTGCCTGCGACTTCGTAACTTTGGATCAGACGATTCTCGGATTTGATCAGCTTGTAGAGCTTCTTGCTAAGCTCAGGTTGGGCAACGCCGCGGAGAGAGCTGAAGCTGAAGCCATGACGACCGGAGGCTGCTGTGGTCGAGGAGCCGCTGTTCTTGTTCGAACGGATGGAAAGTGCTCGATTCCTGGGAGAAAGGATTAGCAGGAAGTCGCAGAAGAACTTCGAGGGGAGAAGGGAGAAAATGCTGCTCTGACAGATGTTTCAGAGGAGTTTTTCCTTTCGTGTCTTTTGTATCTTTCGTCTGAGAGTTTGCACGCCGCAGAGAGAACTGGGACTTCTCTCGTCGCAGAGTGAATGGCATCGTGATGAAGAATGTAGGAAGTTGGACTTACATTTTGTGTTTATTTGAAGATGCGATTAATGTTTAGGTGTGTTCTATCAACCATCAGCTCTTGCCATATCGTTATTCTTACTGTCGAGTCGCGACTTCCTCCAGCTTCATTTACGTCATCCCGCATATGGAGAGTAAGAAACCCTTATAAGCAGGAGGGTTAAGGAAGGCATGCTTACCTGTGATAAGAACCAGGATTTGAGGATATACTTTCGGTTTCTGGGTCTGTCTGGGTACTTATTCAGGGTTTTGCTTGAGTTTGGTTGGATAGGTGGATTTCATATGGAGTTGGAAAAGCTTGAAGCAACAAGGACCTTGTAGCAGCAAGTTGTTTGAGCATGCGGGAGCAAGTACGATGACGTCGTTGGTAAAGCTTGGCAGTATAGGTTAATAATGGGCCCTGCCCAAGTGGTTTGGTCTAGATTCGGGGTCTTCATTCAAGGTTTCTTCATCTAAACTCTCGATAGGAACCTGTGTCGCGCATGAATGAAAAATATCAGATTATCATAGAAAAATGTATATTACAGTGCGAAGAAAACTCTGATCCACAGTCTTTGACCATCCTCTCTAGGACCTTCAAAGCTGGCAAGATGTACAGGTTGTCACGTGCACCTCCTTTCCTCCTCAAGACTCGTTGCCGATCAGGTAACCCGGGATGAAGAATAGGTCGTTTTTGCATCTTCTGAGCAAGCGACAGAGTCCATGGACGTGCTCCGGTAGCATCAGATTTCCGTGGTCCAAGGAAATAGCACAATTTACAAAACTCCGTCAGCATAACACAATCTGACAATTAATGATAGCAACAACTTCGTTCATTCATACATCATTGGGGACACATACAGCTAAGCAGAAACAGGTATTTCAAAACCGCTCAAATTACCACTCAACCATCCTCGAACGCCAATCCCAAACAATTCTTGTCGCTGTCCCCATCTTTGCATGCCCCGAAATCCATTTTTGCCCTCCCATCCCCCCTTGGAATCACTCTCTCCTCATGCCCATGCCCAATGGCTGCTTCCACCCTCCTCAACTTTCTCACAGCTAGCGATTGATCTATCGGTAAGATCTCGTACTATGTCTCTGCTCAACCACAACCGGCACACTCCTCCTGTAGCTGCTCTGGCTCATCCTTGGAGCGACATATTCTCTGCTAACAGGCCTTGATGTTCTCGTGACAGAAGTGTAAGACGACCTGCCGTGGCCGCCATGGCCGTGATGGTGAGAGTGATGGGAGTGTCGCGAGACTGGGCGAGGTGCTACGTACACTTCTTCGACGTAGGAGCGGCGATGTTTCTTGGGTGTGGAGAAGAGACACATTGTGATTTCTGGGAGAGTTCTTTGGTGGAAGATTGAAGAGCTGGAGATTGAGAGAGTGCTTTGCTCAGGCTTGATTGAGAAATATCAACAGATACCTTGTGGAATTTGGTCTGAAATCTGAGAGTTGAGATCTGAAGATGCTGAAAGACTTAAGACAAACTTCTTACGCAGCAGGGGAAATGAGACATATTTATGGACTTGATCGACCTCCCATAGACTCACTCGGTCTGACAGGGCAATGCAAAAACAAGACAAGGCTCCCCTCCAATGGCATATGCCAGCCAGCCAAGGTGTCCACCCATGAACCATCTCACGAATGCCCGTCGATATCAGCCCCCCTTCGCCCACGCTACCCCGGCCATCTTGGTCTGGGGTGCAGTCACTGGCCACATAAATTACTTGAGTCGCGCCCAGCTTAGGAAGAGAACTTGAAGAAAAAAATCTCGAGGCTAAGCAGAGCCTCAGATCATCTCACCGACTTGGTGAGTAATACTGGGTGAAAGCGTCTTGTGCGACGACATTTGTGAAGGTTTCTTCCCTACAAGGCCCAAAGTCAAAACCTGTCCAGCTGATTGATCCTCGATCACGAGAAAGCCTCGTGCTTAGTGAGCACTAGAAGCTCGGAAGACTTCTTCTTACTTAACTGTGATATCTGGCACTTGCCATCGGACAAATACTCTGGACGCCCGCACGGAGGCTGCGTACGTATTCGTATCGTGGAGAGGAGATCTGGCAGGGCTGCGCGCTGTTGAAGCAAAATAAGATGTGAAGAAGATGGTACTGTCGGCAGGCTTGAGAAATGGTGTGCAGCTCGGCACCCTAATCCGACGTCAGCCTGCAGACACATCCTTGCTAGGTAGGGTATGGCCCATCTGGATTCGACAACACCACTGATAAACTTGGCCGGGATGGGCATTTCGCCTCCTCGTGTTGGAAGGGCTAGGGATGTCTAATCATATCCTTGAGTATCTTGGTAGTTGAAGCACTACCGCTTTGGGTGATTAGATGTGTTGATCTGTGAAATGCCCCTATTCTGCATCTTTATCATCTGTGGTTGTTGGTCCATAGTCACGAGTTAGTCGACTATCTACGCCGGGGTTTAGCCGGCTAGATATATCTCCCTTCCGTAGTCTGGACTCTACAGCCACGATAGAACTGATAATACTACCATAACTATCACTGTACTTTGGCTCACGCAGACTACTTCATTGTACGTACTACGACAGAGTGATACCAATAGTAGTGCTTTTGAAATCTGTTGGAATTGGATGACCCGAGAGAAACCATGAACCCCCTCTCCTTGGCACTCTAGCCGGAGAGACGTGGTATGGTCGAGAAGGTAAATTTGCATAATCATCCGATCTCACCGGGTTGACTACCGCCCTCTAGAATGTTATTAGAAGTGTTAAAGATATGACAGCAATTCTTCCAGAAAATATTCGTCAACGCAATCATGCTGAAGCGAGGCGACAGAAATTCGTCTTCGGCGAAATTCAAACCTGCGCTAGGTACAAATGACTATCGCAATTCGAATTTCACTCACATATATATCTTACGACATCACACAAGCTTCTGATTATGAGCTAAGCAGTTGTGAATCAAATATTTTCATAGCTACCGAGTATTCAAATGATTGCTTACTCAGGTGCGAACTACCTTTGGCATACTTGATCATGCTGCTGTAGTTACAAAGAGGCCCCGCGCGGATTGAACGGTAAATCTACAGCAAGCCTTATAGCCTTAATAACTTTACCGACGATATTATTCGATTTACAATCTGTCAATCCAGCTTATTGGCTACTGAAGAGCTACCAAACACTTCTTGCAAGCTGTACCGGCTGGTGAGTAGGGATGAGCTCCGGGCTTAGATTAGCACGAACCACAATCAACTTAGAAATGATTCTATGGCGACGACAAAATTTGGGTAGAAGCAGATCTTTACTATTTCACAATACAAACGAACTTACAATCTTGTCATATCCAATATCCAATATTAAGTATGCAAGCAGGTAAACAATCCAAAATTCATAACTACCATCCCCCACCCCCCCCCTCATCGACAACCGTACCGCATCCTTATTGTACACACTATCACCTAGAAAACATTCATATCGAAATGCTCCTTCATGTACTCGAGATGCTCGCGAACATCGATATTCCCATGATCCAACATAGTGCGCACTATCCAAAGTCAGCCAACGATCATCAACACTCTCTCACTCCACATCAAAGGACTAAATAACTTACAGTCTCGACACATCTTCCCACCAGCAGTCATCGAGACCCTTCTCGGCGCTCCAAAGTAATTAGGAACCGGATTGAACTGTCCCTTGGAAACCCTCACCCTCAAGACTTTATCCTCGGCAGCTTGGCGTTCTCTAATCAGAGCAAGCATCCATTTCGCGAGTTCCTGTTTGATGACTTTCTTCGATCGGCCGCTGTGCAAAAGTGTGATGTCTTTGTACTGAAGAGGATTGTCCTTGGACTCGTTGCCGGTGGTGTACATGGCAGCGCTTAAACCCATGTGCCAGATTGGTCCCGTGGGAGTATGTTCCATGCCGATGTCTGTGAATTGGATGTCTTTGATCGCTGGGAACTTGTAGCCGTGGCGTATCATTGAGGGTTGAGCGGCCTCGTGGAGGCGTTGGAGGTCGGTTTTGGCGGCCATCTTGGGTAGTTGGGGCGTGTTTCAAGCTTCTAAGGAATCGACTTTGGATATCTTTGGGGTTAGCTCTTGATTTTGAAGTATTGTAAGATCGTGATGGAGTCTCGAGAAGAGTGTTGTGAAGTTGTGTTGAAAGGAAAGCAAAAGAGTTCAGGTGCAGCAGCGAGCAAAATATACCTTGAGCACCAGATCAAATTCCATATATGAGCTAGAGATGATTAAACTTGAATTTTTTTTTATAATGTTCGGTCTTGACCTTATTTGCACAATCTAAGATAGTCGCCGCTTACAACTATTCGAGTTTTTCGGCACCGATCCTCTCCTAGCCAAAAATTAGGACTAGCTCCAACGGCGTCGGCACCATTCGAACACGCTACAGCTAGCATACGATGCCCCATAAGTGACCATAGTATTGATAGTAACAAATCGAAATCTTAAGAAGAACGTAAGTCTTAGCAGCATTTTGATTCCAGCTGCCTCTTGGAAAAGTCTCAGATAAGTGAAGTTACTTTTCGATTGGTATCTCGCGTAATTTGCACGAACTAAACAAAGTGATAGCCGAGGAATTTGGATTTGAGACTAGTAAGCATAGCCTTCTTATGACAATCTGATCAAGTGACTCTTATACATTTTAGAAAGCGACTTTGGGCTTGACTAGCCCCCAGTTCTTTTTAGGACTTGTGAACTTTGTGGATTTGACTAAGTTTTGGTCTGGTTTGAATACCTAGTCTAAAAGCCGGTAGCATCTCAGTCATTTTTCGGGATATTCTGATGAAGTATAATTGTGATTCATGCCGCTGGTAAGCTTCCTCTCGTACCAAGGGTAGAGTTGTCTGCCTTTTGCTTTAAATGCCACATGGAAATTCATTTTTACTAACATGAAGCGCGAACTTTTCCTCATGGGGAAGAATATGGGCGTAGGAAAGTTGATGAGACCCATACACACAGAGAAATGGCACTATAGCCAGCGATCATTTTCGGAAATTGTGACCAGAAAGATCAGAGCTTTTAATCGTGACAGCTCTCATGAAGTGACCGCAGCCGGAGCTCCAACAGGCCTCCTCACATCGGTCAGTATCGAATCATCTGTTGCCCACTCATTAGCCGGCATAGCTTTAACGAAGGGAGCTAACCAGCTAGAATTTGGCCTTTTAAAAATCGGCAGTGGAAGTATAAGGCTATTAGATTGAATGATACTACTAAACTCCTACGTTGCCCTGTTGTAACCGTGGCAGAATTAATCAAGTGTGCTGAAGTAGCCTGCTTTAGTGTAAATAAGTATTCCAATATTCGATCGCTAGACCACGAGTAGCGAGCCAATGCTAAACATGATAAAATTTTTGACTTGCTATCCCTTAGCTCATAATGGGAATCTAACCTAGGCTAGAGCTGAATACATCTTGCTGCGGCTGTTCTTGGTACTCCAAAATCTGTCATACAAACCACCATCATAAAACCACGATATTCTTCGCACACCAGTTCCACCTCAACACATTTGCAAATAACTACATAGAACGAACAACAACAATTTCCGAGGATCACAAATATCCCCCCTCACAATCATCGCAAAGATGTACTCGCCAACCAGTCTCTCAGAGCTCTACGAAATGGCTCAAGACTTACTCAACCCATTTATCCAAAATATCGAATTCACAGATCGTGGCGGCAGAGGCAGACCAAAATGGTGGATGATGGATTTGAAAGCTGACCTTCTCGTGCTCGACGAGCAAAGCAACAACGGGTCCAGGAAGTACGAAACAATCACTCTTTCCGCACGCGAACGCAGTAAGAAGGAGCTTAAACAGCTGCTTGCATGGGAAATGCTAAGGCTTATCCAAGAGCGGAACGAGACAGCGAGGGAGAACAAAACGGGAGGAAATTTGGAAGTCACTGCTAAGAATGCACTGGCTGAGGAGACTCAGATTGATCAGACGAACTCCGAGCAAAAGTCTAGCGCTATCGAGGAGACCGTGAAACATCAAACAGTCACCAAAGCTCTGAATAAGTTGGATTTCGAGCTTGGGATATCCTCGCGGGACCATGTTTCGGAGCTTTACAAGGAATCTCAAAGGAGAGGCCGCCGGGTCATCAAAGAGGTCATTTTCAGTGACCTCAGCGCCAACACTAACTTCTACAGCCTCCAATTATCAGCTAGTCTTCTCGTCAGCCCCGACATCCTGGTCGATGATTACGAGACTATCACCTTTCTCCGCTCTGGGGAGAGTAAGAAAGATATTAAGCAGCTTCTTGCGGGAGATATGCTTGAGATAGTCCGAGAGCGGAAGGAAAAGGGAGAGGAATGGATTTTGGAACTGTGGAAGAAACTCCCTACTAACCAAAGATATCCGCGACCTTTTCATGAGGAGACCCAGGAGCATCAGACTCTTTCCGACGACGAGATTGATCTTATTGATTTCGAGGAGCCCGCTTGTGATACGACAATCGCTTTGAATAACGCAACTACAATGCTGAAGACTTGTGAGTTGTTTTATTGGAGGCATCGACTTTGATAGTAAATTGACCTTATGCAGTGGAACCTTTTCTAGAAGATGGCTGGGAGGCTCAGGAGCAATGCTTGGATATGTATGAGCCTTATATGAAGGAAAATTTCGATTCGAGTCTTATCTGAGGCTTGATTGAAATAAGATCTTCAATAAATGGTAGGGGATGAGGTGGATGTTGATCTGGTCATTCGAAATTTGGACTTGAGGAATTTGTATACGTCTGTACTTGTTCTGTTCTTTTAAATTAATAACGCTACCTCAAATAAAAACTTCACTCCATCTTCAAGATCATTTTCACTCGTACAATTTGGATAATCGGATGATCTTGAGAGTCAATCTGCTTGCAATGGATTCCTTCGAGATGATAAGAGCATAGTCTCGATGCGCAAGAGTCATTTTCTGGCTCTTTACGACTTTTCTATCTCTACAATATCTGGAAGGGTTTCCTACCCTTCTACGCATAGAAAACTGTCATATCATGATTATATAAATATCACTCCCTGCATCCTGTTACTCTACTCTCGTCTGCGCCAAGAAATAACGAGATCACCAGATATTGCAACATCGCTTGTAAAAAGAAGTGAAGCAATGGTTGTCAGTAGATATTCTAGGGAATCAAGAGGGTGCACATTATAGCATGACCGGATTCTCGTCAAGTTCGGCTTTTTTCTGTCGCATTTACCATGCTTTTTCGTTTGTCGTTCTAAATTACATCACCAGAGGGTGTCGAGAAGTAAATCTGCCTCTCTTGGGCCTTTCAGCTAGAAATTACCGAGCAGCGTGTAATAGTTCATCTTCAGCTTCCCCATGATTGTCTTAAAAAGTCTTTGAAGAAGGTTTACGGTTATATGTACACTGACTGCCCTTCTTAATACTGTAAATGAATGTCAAGATGGTTATAGCTGATCCTAAGAGATCAGGATAATCATACAAATTTACCGAGCTACAGTCTTAATAAAGACAACTCTAGCATCAATCCTGTGGACACTTAGCTCTTTATCCTGTATTTGAGAGGCTTGCCGCAGAAATAAGCCATAATACTGACCTCCTGGAGCTATCAGCTATAATCGTTCCAATGTAACGTACATCTCTAGCAACCAGCTTCAGCGAGACTCTATGTATCTCAATTACTGCTTCCAGAAGTCCATGGATCGGATAATCTGACAAGATCAGGAGCCCTTTCCCAATCACTGCGCATCAATACTCCACTTCTCTACATATCAAAACCCCATCCCTTTCCTTTCTTTCCGCTTGTGTAGCATTGTTTTTCTTCAACAAAGCCATTTCAAGGACTCAAGACTCGCATCCTCGTATCAGCGAACTTTCCACACAAGCTTCAGCAACGAAACGAGAAACCCGGAGAACAACACACAGTCCAAATATTCACTTCCGAAGTCCGCGAACACGCCGCGCAAGTCTCGCCCTTACAAAAAGTTCGTGTATCCCGGCACGACAACATCATTTTCTCCAACGAAGGATCCAGCAAAGCCCAAATCGACCGACTCCCCTGCGGACCTGGACCCTCGCTTGTGGTTTCCAATAGCAGGTCTGAGGAATATACTCAGGACTCCGCAAAGGCAGTCAATCCTTCATCAAATGGCCCAGTTGCTTCGTATTTTAGACAAGGTCATGGCGAGATAGGCACAGAGAAGGCGTGGAAGGATATGACCGTTCCTTATTAATCGAATTTCCACACCCGAGTAGATTTCTCACATGGAGCACATAGCCGTCACCCCAAAATCCAAACCCCTAAAAGTATTGGATTATCAAGTCTTCGGGTCCACATCTGAGAATCAATCTCGAGATAAATATACGAAAGTAAGTAATAAGTCTTGCTTCTCTTTCGGTACAAAATAAAGGCAGTCAGTCAGGTACATGTACTGTAGGATAGATGCTTTTTAGGATAGTTAGGATAGGGAACTTGAAAAATCGGAAGATTAGTGATAGAAGTATCGTAAATGATAACGAGAACGAAGGATGTAGCATGTATTCTTGAAGGGTTTGAAGGTAGAGTGACGCTCACACGAATACTAAAAGCCCTCTAGAACCACACGGATTCTCGCAGAAGAAGCAACAACGTGTATGCCTCTTCATTCTGCTTGAACTGTTTCCGGACAGTTGTGTGAAATTTGATCGAACTCTTTCATATTGCTTCTTTCTACTTGAATACTATTTACAGTTATTCCGCCCACCTCGGACTGAAACCGGCACACAAACTTCCGTCTTGGTATAAAGACCCCCCACCCAGAAGAACGCCTAGAGATGCAAATGCTAGAATACAGGTTGTATGTGCAGAAATGTAAATCAGACAAACAAGACAATTACAAGCATATACAGACAGAAAAATTGGCGATGGCAAGCACACATTTGCATATTGTGGTAGCCAGCAGACGAAGGAAGTAGCGTAGAATAGGTATCCAGCCCC
The DNA here is from genome assembly GCA_900074885.1 of Rhynchosporium graminicola. Taxonomy (NCBI): domain Eukaryota; kingdom Fungi; phylum Ascomycota; class Leotiomycetes; order Helotiales; family Ploettnerulaceae; genus Rhynchosporium; species Rhynchosporium graminicola. The sequence goes on from FJUW01000105.1 coordinate 15,382, forward strand.
CAACGTTATCCAAATCCAATGCCATCAACAAGTCTAGCAGCAGGAGCCCAAGACCAATCTGCCTGAGCCTTGAGCTCAAACTCTACTACTGATGTACAGGATCCCACCTCTGCGGTTCCCTTTCTCGTCCATCCTGTGAGTATCCTCCTCTATCCCCATTCCCCGGCTGATACGTCTTGTACCCCAGATGCGACTGCTCTCTCGGCGTAGTTGAATAGCTAGGCGCAATACTGGCACCATCAAAGTATCCAGAATTATTGCTCTGTGGAGGTGGACGTCCATATCCTTGTTGCTGCTGAGGAGGTGATGGTCGAGACTGATACGACGGCGACAGATTTCCGCCTCCACGGCCGAAATCAAAGCCAGCATTATTGTTGAGTGCTGGCGAGCCTGTACGTAGCGGTCCACCAGGACCTCCGCGTGGAGGGCCGTATGGATCATTCGGACCTGGTCCTCTTGATGGTCCTCGAGGGGGTCCGTTAGGACCTGGTCCGCGGGAAGGACCACGCGGTGCCATATTATCTGATGCGTATGAGGGATCGGTATATTGTCTCCCAGGTCCCACGGGACGAGACACATCGGATGAGTATTGGCGATTTTGAGGTGGGAAGGGTCGTCCGTCGGCAGAATACTGACCTTGAGGTTGTCTGCCGCCATAAGCACCGCCTGTCCCAGGTGCATCATACGCATTTTGACCCCTGCCTGGTCCATCGTAGCCTCCAGGCGACCTAGCTCCATAACCTCCGCGGTCTTGTCCAGGAGCTGGAGATCCATGCCTACTAATCCCATTGTTCTGGTTCTGATTATCACCAGCAACACCCATATATCCATTACCAGCCCCAGGCCGAGCACCAAAAGGACTAGCACCCCGGCCAACATCTGGACTTGGAGGGTGGCTTGTTCCAGCTCCAGCCGCTCCAGCCATAAGGGGCATTTTCTGACCTGTCGTTGGATCCAACTCTCCAAGCTCTACGCCATTCTTCTCTTCATCCTGAACGATATGTTTCTTCTGCGCCGTATCCCAACTAGGCATAGGTGGCAGAGCATCCTCATGCAGCGGAACAACCTTAGGCTCAACGTATAGTCCATTCCTCCCAACCTCAAATTGAGCATATTGTGGTGCCGCTGCTTGCGGAGCAGCAACATTCATTGGCTGTCCAGCAGCATGAAGTGCTCCTCCCATCATTGGGGGCTGACGCTGGTATCCTTGATATCCTTGAGATTGCGACCCCTGGAACTGGCCATCTTCGTTCTTCATCGGTTTGCTCTTCTTTCCAGCGCAGCTATCTCCACCGCAGCAGTCGCAACATTTGAGGCACGAAAAGCATGTGCAGCAGCATGATGCTCCACAACAACATACTCGACCAATGCAAGTGAGTACGGATATGACGGTGAGGCTGACAACGACTATGGCTGCGATTACGGGCCACCTGTACATGTTAGTTGCGCTCTGGGCTGTGGGAGAGGGCGACGAACTTGCAATATGAAGCTTGCATACACTTGTCCCAACTCGAGAATGAGTCTTTGACACCCGATACCTTGCCCGCGATGTCCACCCTTTTCCCCAGAAGGCTGTCGAATAGTAGCTCCCCAATACTCCTCCGTGCACTCATTTGCATGGACGTCGTGATATGCGGCATGACAGCGATGTTGCTTTCGAAAACGGCAGGTATCCAAGACCGTGGCAGACAACCAAAGTCGAAGTAGCTCCTCCTTATCCCAATCACCAGCTCGCAAATGCTCAACAGTCAATGTTCTGGTTGACAAACAATCACGAGGTCGTTCAAGAGAATCGAATCAAATGTCGCAGATCCCCAACTACGACTCCATACCCATAATCCTCAAAGCTGCAATTTCCTTCGTAAGTTGATCTGCTGGCGATCTGCGGTAATCTGCTGACTCGTCGAACAGCCTCCGGTCTCACTGTCGTCTCGCGCACTTCACTGGAAGACCAAGTACCTAATCCCCGACGATGATGATGTCTTTCGTCTGGTGTATACGTCCGTGTCGAGTTGTGATGTTTCACAATAAGCAATTGCAATTATGACCCGTTCGCAAAGATGTCGCGGAGCTGTTTGCAAGAAAGCGGTGGAGAAGAGATGATTCGGCGGGGAATCTGAAGGTTTTCAATGATCTAGTGGCAACGTGAATTTGATTCGAAGGGTGAGTGCTCTGTTCTGTTCTGCTGCGGCGGTGCTTGCGAATAGGATTCGGCGTCAGTCTGGGCTGAAACAGAGGCGTCTGGGCAGTGCAATCTCGCGATCATAGCAATGGCCGGCCACTACGTGATATGATGTTCTGCCTTGGCTGATGTTGCAACTTCGTATTTGAAAATGTGCCTTGAGTCGAAATGAAGGAGTGACAATAGTTGAACGATTGGGAATATGCAGGAAAGGCAGAAGGAGAAGCAGAAATAGGAAAGTGAGGGTCTGTAGAAATGAGGCTACATGGAGATTGAGGAGGGATGGTCCGTTCATCTTTCGTCTGAGTCTATCCCTGATGACCTGGACCCTGACATTAGCTGCCCCTGCTAATGCGCCGGCCCGACCAAAGATCCGGGGTCGGGGTGTGGGGTTGAATTTTTGGTGGAGCAAGGTAATGAGTGCCGTCACGTGTGGCGAGTCGTCTCGCTTTCTGACTTATACAGCCCATTTCAGTTGTTTATCTTGGCATATTATAAGGTCTTTGTAATTGCAATTAGCTTGAAGTGCTGACATGATGGTATGCTTCCCGCAACGATACTTCGACTACCATTTTAATGATGAAGTGAATTTTGGAATTTACACTTACTACTCATCCCTCCAAAGCTCTCCATCGGACCCAACAGGGCCTGGCAATGCCAAGATTCCAATTCTGTCGTACAGTATACAAGCCGGGGCTGATATGGACTTTCCCGGAATTCTTCCTACAAAGCTCATGTTGCATAATCATATTGAAGGCTAATTCACCGAGAATTCATTTTCAGACGGCCACTTTCACCGCCTCTCGAAGCCCCCTGGTCTCGCTTAACTAATCTAACGTCAACACCGCGCTGCCAGCAGATATCACAACATGCACAAACGAATAATCTTCTCGTCTCAGATCGGTTTCAAAGACATCAATTCTCTCACACAGTAGATTAGCCTAAGAATGCGATCCCAACGGCATCCCAAAGCAAACCCAACCTAGCTTTAGCAAAGCTAGCAAGCAAGCGAGACTACTCTATCAACACCGCCAGAACTGGAAAACACGACTATCCTTAACCTTCCTCCGCAGCCCCTTTCATCCGACCCTCAAATCCTTCGATCTTCAATTCTTGATACGCAATTCCTAAGAACAACGATCACTCTGCCCACTCCCCCATCAAGACACCTCCCAACCCCACAGTATCTCTTAAACGGCACATCATCATCGCTTCTACACCAAAAGGGCGAATGATTGATATGGTTTTGGTCGGTCGCTTGTTGAGCACTATTTAACTAATTAATGATGTCGCTGAGATAATTGCCTATTCACATTCAATACGCAAGTGTATCGAGGGAAAGAAACCTAGAGGATCTTTAAGACGAGCTAAATCAGGGGAATCAGTCCCGTACCTTTGCGAAGCAGACCATCGCCACAGTAGGTCAAGCCATGTCGGGAATTATCCAGAGCAGTGTTAGTTATTGCTTCGTCGGGTGCTGCGCTGGCAGCGAGAGACGCGCCGAGGATGAGAAGTGCTGAGAAATGCATGGTTTGGAAGTTGGAGCGTGGATATGTGGGTTATAAGTTGTTGATTTCTTGCCTTGTCTGGTGTTTGATGATGAGGTGTATCTTCACTCGAGCGACTGGAGGGGACGCTTTTATAGACTTGAATACCTCGATAGTAGGTTCAGCACTCGGTCTTTCTCACCCGAGCTGTCATCGTCATGTCCGACACAATCCTCCATGCTTACTTACACCAAGCAAAAAAGTCTACGTGCAAGCTGAATAGTAATCCTCAGCTCCTTCAATCTGATACTCACACTAATTCTGTCATGAATAGACTGGCACCTCAATTCCATCTCACCGTAAAATCTCCACCAGCCGTCAGAATTTTGGACATCTTGTTAAGGAAAAAGTCGGAACGCCTACGTTCCAATTTCAGTAAGAAAATATTTTTGTCCCGCTAAGAATACGAACGCTATAGGCCTCTGGCTAAATCCATACCCTCCTTCCTAACAGCTGGAAGAACTTCTCGAGCGGCTAGTTAAAAACGATCTCGCTTTGGAATCCCAAGTGTAAACGTGAATGTGCCAACACAAACAATCTCAATCTTTCATACTCCAGAAAAAATTCAGGCCAATCAGCTTACTCCATCATGCATCATCCAATTCCTCGCAAAGCAATTGATGAAGAAGACTGTGTTCCCATCCAAGTTAAAAATCGCAGGAGGCTTTAGAACAGTAGCGTTATTAGCGGCCCATCGCTAGTGGCGTAAAGGCAATCGAGGTGCTGACCACCACCGACACGACGACTCTATGCTACATGTTCAAGTGAACTCCCAATCGCATTTTCTCTTGTATTGAACGACCAAACACATCTCCTTGTGATCATCCTCCCCCTCTATCCGGCATTCTTTAGTGCAGTAACTAAAAAGTCAGCTTGGAACAGCTGCAAATATCAGACAACTAACTTCGTCAAACCACAGGTCATACAGCGCCACGGACTTGGTTTGGAATCGCAAGTCGCACAGGGTATATCGGTGTCATAGGATACTGCCCATTGGTTCTGTGTGGCCAAGACAGGCATTGCATCTCGGTTGGCAGTCGCCGCAGCCATAGCCATCTTCTGTTCTCCTCGAGTTTGCAAGCACTCACTCCTGTGCTTTTTATAAGCGTTTGTCTCGCACCTCGGTGAGCAGTACCTAGATAGTTAATCAGCTCAGATCAATCGTAGGTCTGAGGCCACCTACGTAGTGCGGCTACAGCCCGTGCAAGCTGTCAAGTTTGCTGAAGAAGCACATTCCGCACAGGAACCGGTAAGGTAGGTCCCTTTCTCGAGGTTAAAGCGATATCGCGTTATTATCGTGTCGCTGATCATTTTCACAAGGGGCGCATTACATGTGCTACCACCCGAACAGATGGGAGATATTATGTCCATGATCCTGGGAACTTTAAATCGTGCTGCCGAGAGCATGAGTAGGGTCTTACCGCATACGGCGGTGGCTGGCTTTTGACAGATGATACATTTCCATTGGCGAGCGGCAAACATATCGTATATATGGGACTGCCGGTAGAACCACAGAAAGGTGCCCAAAACCACCTTCAAAACTACGTCTGGCGGATCTCCTGGCTTGATTTTACGGAGCCGCGACGCCGGTACAGATTCGTAGAATGTACCCCGAGCAACGGCGTCTGTATCCATGAACCTGTGATCACCAAGTCTGATGATACATCTGACAATGGCGGTTGAATCAGCTGTGAAGTTCGTAGATGAATGTTGCCGGTTAGGAGGATCTCCCATATTGAGGCCGAAGTATCTCACGACATACAGGAGACCGAAGAAGTCGGGAGATCGAAGTTGATGGTGGTGATAATATCGCCGAAGAAAATACTGTAAAGATGAATTCTGTTTGAGAGTGCAAAAGGGAATGGAGACCAAGAATAACCCAGCAGTGATATTGTTAGTGATGGGACTAATCCACTGCGATATGAATTGGATGCGAGGAAAACCACCAGTGGTAGCTGAAGGACCGACCTGAACCGAAAAGTGTCCAGATGGCAGTCGCGACCCTGTGTACTATCAAAAACCATCAACGCAGAGAAGGGGTGCAAATGCTAAAATTGCAGGAAATTACAAGACATTTATCTACTAGAGAAAGTCGTGAAGCTTTCTAAGGATATCATGTTGGATATTTTGAGCATCAATGAGCGCCTTTGCTTGATTCCCAAAATTGATATTGTTGATCTATCCTCGTACGTTCACCGGATAGGAATTGGACCTCCTTTGTATGAAGTCTTAGCCCCCTCAAAGGAAGTAAAAAACTGGCGTCTTGCTATCAAGCCGTCGAAAGCCATGACACCGCGTTAAGTTAGATATCGCCCAAAGTAAGCCTTTTGATGACATGCAACTCAGCGATGAACTTCGCCAGGAGGAAACCCTGACCATGAACACCATCACGATATCCCAAAACCCCTTCCATCCGAGATGACTCTGCCTGGGCTCGCGTGAAAAGGATACGGCAGTCCTGAATTCCTAGGTTCATGTAGAAGGAAAGATTAAGCTCTTTATTTAAAATGCTTGACTTCTTTGAACTGGGGTTTGCCAGCAGAAAAAGTCAATATTTGCTCGAAGTTTTTTTCGTCCTACCCTGAATATTTGAAATATTTTGACAGAAAGCGAAGAAGAAGAAGTGAGTAACAAATCAGACATCCTACGAAAGGACGCCTGACAGTAGAGGAAAGTATTCCAATCTCAAATCCTTCACGTAAGCAAAGGACAGGAAAATTTTGCTTTTCTAGCGCCAAACATTGACCGAGCAATTCCACTTGCGTTCTTTGATCCTTCGATGCTCCCTTTATAGACTATAAAGCAAGCCATCTCCCAAAGCGAGAAGACAGATACCATAGATAAATGAACCATTCAAAATCCAGATCCATAAAAGAAAGAAAACAAAACAAACCCCTATTACCTCCCGTCACCTTAACCATCCTCGTCTCTTACTCACGAAAATCCCGATCAACGGCTTGGCCCTTCCCTTCCCTGCTCCCCAAATCAAGACGAAACGAAATCACCCAGCTTCGCAGGAAGGAGATATAAAATCCAAATATCCAAAGTATACTATACCACCCAATACCGATACAACAAGAGGAGCGCAAATATCTCGAAACATGCCAACGTGAAGAGCGAGACTAGCATACTCGGTTTTCTCTGTCTTTAATCTTGCTATCGTGTTGTATCTCCGAAACCTTGAATACTTATTTATTCATTCAAGTGTAAAGCCTTATAAGTACCAGTATAGACGATACACAGATAGAATACGATTATATTATACGCTACGAGATCTCCCTCCGCCCTACTTGAGTCGGACTGTCGATCGAACCGTAATGCCCGAGTGAGTGTGCAGAGGTACTTACTTCCTTTCCTAACCTTTCTCTTCTTCTAGACTGGTATGAAGAGAAGAAGATACTAAACCCAGATATACAAGTCTTACTCGACATAAAGGAAAGAAGTCAACTTAAACAAACATAGCAAGAAAAAACCAAGAATAAAACCAGCAATAATTTATTCACTCGCTCGATTTCCTCTCCGTTTTCGCTCCGCTTTATCTTTCCCATTTACCTAACCAGCGATCCACGTTCACTCACTGACACATGCTCACTCACCACCTCACCACCACTCACTCCCCCCCTGACCACCTCCCAACTCACTCACTCATTCACCCCCTCCTCTCCCGACCCCATTCATTCAAAAGACTCAAATCCCAGGCAAGCCAAAGATTCCCACGGAAAACAGAAAGACAGACGAAGACGAAGCAGAGCACTCCGAACTCCACGGACCTAAACCTTGCGTACCTACTCTATCCCTACCCGAGTAGGGAGCTAGGGAGCCAGAGAGAGAGGTATGCTTCACTCGGGGTGAGGATCGACTCCTCAAGCCTCTCTAGCCTATAGTTCAACAGACAATTGGAAAGGAAAAAAGAAAAAAAAAAAAAAAGAGAAAAAGAGAGAGAGAAAGAAAGAAAGAATCGCAAGAGAGAGGTAAGATGAGACCGAAGAGAAGAGATAAGCGTGGAAGAAGCGACATCCTCAACTCAAGCAAGACAAAGTAAAGCACTCCACTCCTCTCTCCTCCTCCTCTCTCCTCTCTCCTCCTCATCTTCAACTTTCATCCTTCTTCATCACTCCAAACCCCCCCAAACAAACCGTCCTGTAACGTAATGATCTGGCACCACTTCTACCCTCATACCCACGTCGCGCCCCTACTAAAAGTACCGCAACACCCAGAATGCCGCGTGAGGCCTGGCGATGAAGAAAGATCCAAAGGAATTTGCATTGCATTGCATTGCATTACTCGTCTATCATCCCTAGCTATGGGTTTTCCTTCCTTCCTCTGCGTCCACGTTCCGTCCATTATTCAACCGTCACTCAAAAGTAAGCATGATGATGGATGAAGATATGCCTTCCTCGCATACTGCCCACCAATGCCTCTCTTTCATTCCTTTCCGTTGCCATCCACATCCGTAAAAGAGAGTGGGCGACCGTTCGTGTGGATCATCGTCCTTCCATCAACGCCATTAAACAGCCAGCCAAGGGGAAAATAAAGAAGAGAGCTTGGGAGTTCAAAAGGTATCATTACATCAATCCACCATCCTCGCATCCGTCCATCCCTCTATCCACCCATTCATCCATTCATCCATCGAAAGCACATCTTGAGAACCTGTCCCCAATCATATCCTCACATCCTCACAACCGCTTCACCTCCTTCCCTACCTTTCTCCCTCCTCAACCCTCTATCTTACAACCGCCCCCTCCTTTCCAGGCGGTGGCCCAGGAGGTGGCGCATACCCACTCCCACCAGCATCCCCTCTCAACCCACCACCCTGATAACTCGCACCCGGCGCCTGCAACTCAATACCGCCCGCATTACCATAAACGTGCCCTCCTGCATTACCATTACCCTGCTGCTGCTGCTGTCCATAATACCCATGCTCCGGATTAAACGTCGTGCCCGTAGCCTGTGTCCCCATGTACGGCGGTGGCGGGGCCTGATAACCCGGCGGTCCACCCCCCTGATGATGCTGTTGAGAAGCCCAAAGCCCGTGTTGTTCTGCCGCTGTGGGTGGTTTACCGCCCATCCAGCCGGTGCCGTACATAGGTGGCTGGCCGCGACGACGGCGTCGACGAGAGGTGAAGCCTGTGATGAGGAAGATGAAGAAGAGGATTATGAGGACGAGGGCGATCCAACGGCCCCAGTTGTCCCAGGTGCTGTAATAGCAGTCGTCGTCGTCGTAGCAGCTTGAGGGGTGTTAGTGAGGGTATGATGAGCGAGAGGAGAGGGGATAGAGAGATGGTTGAAGGTGGGGAGAGAGAGAGGACGTACGAGGCTCGTGCCAGGAGGCTGTGGGAGGTCGTTGGTGCCATCTTGTGAGGTTGTAGATGGGATGTTGTGTAGGTGTAGGTGTAGGTATAGCTATTAGGTGGCAAGTGGTGTGTTTTGTCGAGTTGTGTTGTGGTGGTTGTAGAGTTGAGGTTGCGAGCCCTTTGTTCTGCAAGGAATGCAACCCAAAACAAATCAATAATCAATCGGCTTCAATATCGCCGTCGCCGTCGCTGTCAAAATCGATCAATCCGCAAATTGGAAGAGGTCTCTCGGTTTCTCAAGTGTGTAGGATAGAGGGTTGGTAGAATTAATAGAATTAAGTGCCGACGTCCTGAGAAGTCCAGGCTGACAGACAGCTGACAGACAGACAGCTGACTCTTGGATGGTGGCTGAGCTTATTCACACTCCGCCGAGCGCTCAGCCTCGCGGTAGTAATCTGCCTCACAGCACCGTGTAATTTCTAGAATGCATCAAGATTGCGTCAACACCATACCATACCATGACTTACTTGCGCGGCCTTGGGAGTCAGTCAGTCAGTCTTTCTTTGTACGAGGACCGTACGCGATACGATACTTGACTTTGAGATTATGATGATGATCGGGGATGATGAGGAATTGTGTTAGTTAGCTATAAGTAGAGAGAAAGGTGCGTGATTTATCCGATTGCTGAAGTCATGTTAATACCGTTGTATCAACGATTAACTAGGACAATTACTTGGTACATGTGGAAAATAATGTACAAAGTAGAGTGAGTCTGTGCGTTATTCTACAAGTTTCTTCAACAGGGAGTCATTATATATGGGGAGCTACCCAATGATATAGCAATACTATATAGTTTACTGGGGACAATAGTCATAAAGCATCTAGAGTGCACGGCCTAGAATTATACATTATTCAACCCCCTGTACTAAGTATTCATTCATTCATCTTTTGCGGGTACATGTTTTATAATACTGACTGGACTTGACTTCATATAACCAGCATTATCCAAATATAATTCCACTCAAGCAAGTAAACAAACAATAAGTCTGTCTCCCCTCCCTCTTCCCTCATTCGTCTGTCCTATCCCATCCCATCCCATCCTGACCAATCCCATCTCCCCTTCCCCATCCATCCTCCCCATCCCATCCCCTTCCCCACGAACGAGCCACTCACAGCC
>FJUW01000105.1:25625-44677 GCA_900074885.1 Rhynchosporium graminicola
CCTCCCCCACCCCATCATCCAATCACAACCCCCCCTTCCTCCACCCCTCCACCCCTACAATATTCCCATCCTCTCATCCCTTTCGTTCTCCACTACGAGCTGCAAGGGTCAGGCAGGTCTCTATCTCCTCCCCATGCAGCAAAAGTGCCAACGCATCAATCAATCAAACAATCGATCATCGATGGGTACGTGCGCATCACAGTTGGCTACACCACTCACTGCCACTTACAGGACTTGGCTCTCAGCTCAGCTCAGCTCGAGTAAGGTACGGAAAGGTAGGTAAGGAACGAGCCAAGGCATGGAATGCATGGCCAGCGCAGCAGAGTAGATTGACTAAGGAAAGGTATAGGGTAGGGTAGGGTAGCGTAGGGTACGGTACGGTACGGTCGTTAGGGTAGTCCAGTTAGGGTGAAAGCTATAGTATAGATCGTAGACTATGTTTCTGTTTCACTTTCTCCTCTCCCTTTTATATCCCCGAAATGTGTGAGTAAGGCTTTCTACTTTGAATCTGGAGGCGATCGTCCAAGAAAGAAAGTTACTCGGGAAGGTGGCCTTCTAGTATGCCAGTCCCTCATTGCAAGAAAGCGCTCAGACCAGATACTGGACAGTCTTCTGCTTCGACCCTACTAACGAGTTAATCTTACGGACTTGCGAGCGAATGATCACAGTCTCTATCAAATCCCTGGGACAAGTAATCGTGCGTAAGAAGAAGATAAAGATGCTAAAGGTATCAACAAGATTGGACCCCAAAACACCCCGCCATGGTTCCCGCGCAACGCTCGCTCCTAAAGCAGGGAGAAACAAGCATCGTCACATCGAAAGCCAAACCGCATGCTCTACCAGGAAACCCAGCAGTCTGGAATGAGTCAGCTACGAAGCGACGGAAACAAAAACGCTATTCATAAAAGTCGTGGTCGTCTCGTCGTGGCAGACATGGCGCATATAGAAGAAGAACCGAATGGAACGATGTTTGCGAGGTAAGGAGATCCTTTTGCGTCTTCTCCGCCGAAAAGGGTCGTGATCACAGGTCCTGTCGTGTTTGTCGTTCGGTCATTCGTTCGTTGGTCATAAGGAAAAAGAAAAGAGGTGCTCTGAGCGGAGGAGATGTATTCGTGTGGGTTTGGTCCTTGCAGACCGGAGATCCCTTGAAGGGAGATGATTTCTCTTTCGCACTTTCTTTCCATCAAATCGTTATCATTTTTCGTTGTTTCTGGGTGTGATTCCTCCGAGGCAGTTGTCCCTTTTCAGAAAGTCGCCTGGGAATCACCTCCATCAGCCGACTCTACTTGCTGGCCCTCGCCACAAGCCATTGCAACACTGCATCCAGGTTCGTCTCTTCCTTTGCACTGATCCCATAGCAACTCACTTCACGGTGAGAGATGCTTTTCAGGTCTAGAGCTTCGATCAGTTCATCAACCGACAACTTTTCCTCGAGATCCGACTTGTTTCCAAGCACCAACAAAGGAATACCTTCGAGAACCGGCTTCTCAAGCAGCAGATGCAGCTCATCCTTTGCGACTGGCAGAGCTGCGGTATCGGCAGAGTCGACGATGAACACGATGGCGTTCACGCCGCGACAATATCGCTCCCACATGCTCCGAAATCGAGGCTGTCCACCGAGATCCCAGCATTTGAGTGTCACATGGCCTTTTTGTACGCGCTTCATGTTGAAACCAACGGTGGGGATGGAGCTGTGGGAAGGGAAGAGTTAGACTTGATGGCCAGACGTGTGGATGTTTTATGGGACGAGCAAGGCTCGAAGAGTCGTATAAGGATGGGAGGGAGATGGAACATACTCGAGAGTAAATTCTCCGCCCTGTTTGCATGTCAGTACTGGCGTTGAGAGAGGCAAGTGAGCTCGGATGGGGATCTCTTACCGCCAGAACTCGCAACAGCGATGTCTTGCCTGCATTCTGGAGCCCAATCATGGTGATATCCATCTCGGTCGCCCTATAATCAGGAGGATATCAGTATGCCATGCGCAGGTGTTTTAGGAAGAGTATTGCAGTGTGAGCATTCGCGCGGCAAGCGCCTGGAATGACATAACAGCAGACTGACCAGAATAACCTCAACAGCCAGTCGTATACCCTCTTGAAAAGGCCCGCCATGATATCTCGATTGTGTGGGGTTCGAAGTGGAGGTTTCGCAGGAGCTGGGAGCTACACTGGTGGTTGGCTGGTCGTGCGCAAGGCTGTGAGGGCACGAGTGGTGGGGAGAGTGGAGAACTTGAAGCTTCAGATGTGCGAGAGAGAGATGGTTATTCGCAGATCAGGTAGTCGTAGTCGTAGTTGTAATGGCAAATTCTCCGGCCTCGCTTGTGCTGGAATAATAAGTTGTGATTGAGTTCGTCCGATCGTGATGTGATGATCGTGTAGGTACCGTAGTGTTAGCTGACGAGAAGCGCTTGTGTTTGGATGTCTAGGACGTGATGGGATGCAGATTCCGGATGAAGCGTACGAAGTTGGTGGACGGAGTGATCAGATCAGATCGGGTCCCAAGAAAGGTCTAGCACGAACCGCCGGCCGGGGAGGGAAAGCGAGAGCGAGAGCGAGAGGCAGAGGCAGAGGCAGATGCAGATGCGAGCGAGGTCGAGAACGAGAACGAGACGTGATTAGATGAGACGAGAATACGCAGATGGGATGGAGATCAAGATATTGAGATCAAGATATTGGGGAAGAGATAGAGAGAGAGAGAGAGATCCACCCGCAGATGCAGAAGCAGATGCAGCTGCAATTGCTTGTCTCGGCAGAAAAGCCAACGGGAATGAAGGACTGAACGACTGAATGACTGAACGGTTGAATGATTGCTGGAAGCTATAAGTATGCCGAGGAGCTTGGATTTGGTTTGGTGGGGGGTTCCGGAAAGAGGGATCTCCCGTAGTATGTATGTATGTACTCAGTAGTATAAGTATTGTGATTATACTTATAACTACTTCTACCTTAGCGGGACCGTAACTAGATCGTCTCTTATGTCCCAACTCAAGCCAGAAGTGGATGAAGATGAAGACGATGAAGCCGGATATCAAGGTATGTGGTATGTATGTACGAGAGAATAATATACTGATAATCATACCTATCTATCTATCTATGTACGAGAGATGATACTGGCGTGCATACGGGCCGAGAAGATTATGAGCGTGTCCATCCGTATGTATGTATAAGTATGTATGTAGGTCGATGCTGAACTGAAGGCGGGCGGGGCGGGGCGGGCTTGAAGATGGCAGGATTGATTGGCTTGGGGAGGGTGGCGGGCAGCGAGCGAGATGGAAATACTTATACAATCGAGCAAACAAGACTCACAATAACAGGTATAACAGGTATAACAGGTATAACAGGTATACCAGGTAAACCAGCTATCACAGCTATCACAGCTATCACAGCTATCACAGCTATCACAGCTATCACAGCTATCACAGCTATGTCTGCAAGGTACCACCGGAACAAGGCGAGTCAGTTCTGCAATAGTTGGCTATCAGCTACATACCAACTACCTAGAAAGTGACATACATTCATATATATATATATCCTGGCTCCAAGAGGTTAAATGTGATACCTATGATGTGATATGAAGAATGTGATATTTTGTGAGGTTCTAGAGCGCTGACTGACTGACTGACTGAATGAATGAATGAATGACCGATACCTACCTCTATAGTACTTTGCCTCATTTTCACTTGGGAAAGGGCTGCATCAATTGAAGCTTCAGGCAGGGGGGACTCGAGGGCATCGAGAGGATTCCGAGCTCTGAATGGCCTCATATCCTCAAATCCAGCTACTCGGCCGGCCACAATTGTGGCTTCGCATCATCTCAGACCAGTAGCAGTAGGAAACGTCCAAGGTCCCAAGGTCCAAGGTCCAAGGTCCCAGGCTCTCTGACATGACATGACATGATATAAGTATTCAGGGCGGTTAGGGAGACGCGGATGCATTGGCTCCCACTAAAGATTGGCATCTGTTGCATTGCTCGGCTGGGCTGGGCTGGGCTGGGCTGGGCTGGGCTGGCTGCCCGATAAGCCACGCCGCTAATCTTATCGTTAGCGAGAGTGAGAAAAAAAGTTCGCGATGCTAGAGTTGGACCGAGGGCAAGACTGGATTGGATGCAACCTACCTTATCGCAGAGCCCGACAACACGCATTGGCTGAAATTCGTCGTGGGCGTTTTATGACAAGACAGGTAAGATGATATCTTCAACTCTCCAATCTAACAATCTGCCCTCTGGCATGCTCTTCTGCGCCTCCCGTCCTTCCTCCCCGTGGTCTCAGCTCTTCGGCTGGCACTCCATTGAGGCTGACAACGCCCAGCAGAATGCCTCATCCTACCTCCTCTCAGGCTCCCACCGACACGAAATGGTCCTATGAATACGATACCTTACGCAGAGAAAATCTCTTCCGAAACCCCCCCAAAGATCATTCCGCATACCCTGCTTTGAAAGCTGCGATTGCCCCTCATATCGAGTCCTACAATGCGCTCTTTGGCGAAGACGGAACTATTGCCCAAGGCTTGCTGGATATTGGAGAAAAAGTCTACCTAGATGGAGACGACAGGACTGGACCCGAGGGAAAGAATATCCTGCGAATCAAGGTTAAGGAGGTCTTCGTGGAGAAGTCGGTGCTGCCTGCGTCCAACAAGTTCTCCACCAGGAATCGAGAAATCCTACCCGCAGAATGCAGAGAACGCCATGTCACATACCGAGGGAGGATGAGTGCGAAGTTTGAGTTTAGGATAAACAATGGAGATCCGAAAGAGTTTGTTCGGGATCTGGGGCAATTACCACTGATGTTGATGGTAGGTCGAGATTCCCGATTGTTAGAGCTAATTACTGACCCTGTAGTCAAATCGATGTCATCTCGAAAACAATTCCCCTGCACAGCTCGTGCAGAATAAAGAGGAAGCCGAGGAATTAGGTGGTTTCTTTGTAGTGAACGGAATCGAGAAGATTATTCGTCTTTTGGTTGTCAACAGGAGGAATTTTCCGATGGCTATCGAACGCCCATCTTTCGAAGGGAGAGGTCCAGCATACTCGAAATACGGAATGCTCATGCGCTCAGTACGACCGGACCAGACTTCGCAGACAAACGTACTGCACTATCTGAAAGATGGTAATGTTACTTTTCGATTCTCCTGGAGGAAGGCGGAATACCTGGTGCCGGTAATGATGGTGATGAAAGCATTGGTGGAAACAAACGATCGCGAAATCTTCGAAGGACTTGTTGGATCTGCTGAATCTGAAGGAGCGAAGAACACATTCTTAACTGATCGGGTCGAGCTGTTACTGCGAACATACAAGGCGTACGGATTATACACAAAAAGCAAAACCCGAGCGTATTTGGGAGAGAAGTTTCGGATCGTTCTGGGAGTTCCTGATACCATGTCGAATTATGACTGCGGAACGGAGTTCTTACGGAAAATCGTCCTGGTCCACCTCGGAAATGTGAATGTCACGGAAGCGAAGGACAACGATAAATTCAAGATGCTCATTTTCATGACGAGGAAGCTGTATGCGTTGGTGGCTAGAGATTGCGCGGTGGACAACCCCGATGCTGTGCAGAATCAAGAGATTCTTCTAGGCGGTTTCCTCTATGGTATGATTATCAAGGAGCGACTGGACGACTGGCTCTCAACACAGCTACGAATGTCCGTACGAGAGTATTTGAGAAAAAGCCCCGAGCATGCTTTCAATACTCCCGAGTTTCTGAAAGAGTTCCCAGTCAAGATCTGTGGACGGACGAACGAGAACGTTGGAGGCGCCCTTGAATATTTCATGTCCACAGGAAATCTTGTCAGTCCAACAGGTCTCGATCTGCAGCAAACCTCTGGTTTCACGGTCGTGGCGGAAAAGATCAACTTCCTTCGGTTTATCAGTCATTTCCGTATGGTACACAGAGGTAGTTTCTTCGCTCAATTGAAGACTACGACTGTTCGCAAACTTCTGCCTGAGAGCTGGGGATTCTTGTGCCCTGTACATACCCCCGACGGAAGTCCCTGTGGTCTGCTGAACCATCTCTCACACAAATGTCGCATCCTCACTAAAGCATCGGATGTATCCGCCATACCAAAACTTGTAGCTGGTCTTGGTGTCGTCAGCACTGGCTCCTCATCAACACAAGAAAGCGTTGTGGTCACGCTTGATGGAAAGATCTTGGGCTGGTGTTCGCCCAAGCAGTCGGTCACAATTGCAGATACTCTTCGATTCTGGAAAGTGGAAGGATCTCACAATGTTCCCAAAGAACTTGAGATCTGCTGGGTACCAAACTCTACCGGTGGACAATATCCTGGAATCTACATGTCTGCAGCGCCCTCGAGAATGGTCCGTCCAGTGAAGTACCTACCTTTAGACAAGGAGGATCTCGTCGGTCCACAAGAACAGCCTTTCATGTCTATCGCCGTCACCGAGCCCGAGATCGTGTCTGGCGAATCCACCCATGTCGAGTTCGACCCTACAAATATCCTTTCCATCCTCGCCAACATGACTCCATTCTCTGACTTCAATCAATCCCCTAGAAACATGTACCAGTGTCAGATGGGTAAACAATCCATGGGCACGCCCGGAACAGCACATCGATACAGATCAGACAACAAGACATACCGTCTTCAGACTGGTCAAACCCCCGTCGTTCGCGCACCACTTCACAACGAGTACGGATTCGACAACTTCCCCAACGGCATGAACTCCGTCGTTGCAGTCATCTCCTACACAGGCTACGATATGGACGACGCCATGATAATCAACAAATCCTCCCATGAACGCGGTTTCGGCCATGGTACCATTTACAAAGTGAAGAAAGTCGATCTCGAAGAAGGCTCCAACCGTTCTCGGTCATCTAAGAACATCAAGAAACTTTTCGGTTTCGCCCCCGGATCAGAAGTCAAGGCCGAAATCAAAGCTATGATTGACGAAGACGGTCTTCCTCACATCGGTCGCCTCGTAGGCGAAGGCGACAAAATCTGCGCCTGGCATACTGTCTCCCAAGACCAATATGGAAACCTGGTGAATAAAGACGGCATCACCCATTTTGAGAAATACAAGGACAGCGAAATAGCATTCATCGACGAAGTCCGTCTCATTGGCAACGAAAACGGCGTGGAGCCCGCTCAAGCAATATCCATCAAATTCCGTATACCCCGTTCTCCGGTTATTGGCGACAAATTCTCTTCGAGACATGGACAGAAAGGTGTCTGTTCCCAGAAGTGGCCCAGCGTGGACATGCCCTTCACGGAGTCTGGTATCCAGCCCGACACCATCATCAACCCTCACGCTTTCCCTTCCAGAATGACGATTGGTATGTTCGTCGAATCTCTCGCCGGGAAAGCAGGTTCCCTCCATGGTCTCGCGCAGGACTCCACCCCCTTCCGCTTCGACGAAGAAAACACCGCTGGCGATTATTTCGGCCACCAGCTCATGAAAGCAGGCTACAACTACTACGGCAACGAACCCATGTACTCCGGTATCACAGGCGAAGAACTCCATGTCGATATCTTCATCGGCGTAGTTTATTACCAGCGCCTCCGTCACATGGTCAACGATAAATTCCAAGTCCGGACCACTGGACCAGTCACCCAACTTACGGGCCAGCCTATCAAAGGAAGGAAGAAGGGAGGTGGTATCCGAGTGGGAGAAATGGAGCGTGATTCCCTACTCGCTCACGGTACCGCTTTCCTGCTTCAAGATCGTCTACTAAACTGCTCCGATTACTCGAGGAGTTGGATCTGTAAACAATGCGGTACTTTCCTCTCTACTCAGCCCACCGTTTCGGCGTTCGCGAGCAGGAAACGAGGAACGGGTGTGGTGAGATGTAGGAAGTGCGCGTATAGGGCGGAGGATTTCGTGGATGGCAAGGGAGAGATATGGGAGGATGGAGAAGGACAGAGGTGGGTTGGGGGAGAGGATACGACCATCGTGGCCGTTCCGGGCGTGTTAAAGTATTTGGATGTGGAGTTGGCGGCCATGGGTATTAAGTTGAAGTATAATGTTGGCCCTTGATGTAGTGGCCGCTGGTTACGAGAGGCTGGGGAATTTGTATTGAGGACGTTAAATGTGGCTTGGCGTTGGGTTTTTCCTTTTTGTAGGCATTTAAGGGAGTCGCTGGGTGAGGTTGGGAAAATGAATGCGCTCATGATTTAAAACGGGACTTTCTTGTTCATCTGGAGTCCTGTGTCTCATGCCAGTGAGTCTCCATTCCTCCATATTTCTGCGCTAGAAATTGCCGCCGTACTGGCACACCCAGCGAAGATCAGCAAAACGTGTTCGCCCTTCCTAGGGGAAGTGTTGACCGACAGTTGGGGAGATAAATCGAAGGAGGCTACTTGTTTTCTTTTTTTACATCTCAAAAACTTCTTTTGACTTTTCTCTCTCGATGCTTTAGTTTTGTGTGCTCTTGACTTGCGTGGGCTCCGCCGATAGATTGCATGGACATGATTTCGTTTTCCGCGAGAGCTTTGATATTGCTGGGTTTGTTCGAGTTGAGGGATGTTGACTGCCTTCACTTCGTACGGCAATCAAATTCCGCTGGAAGCCTTGATTTTGCGGGTTCTGCTCACGGTGAGACTTGTCGACTGTCTATGTTTTGAGTTGTTTCCTTTAGAGCTTTGGGGTTCTACGTTCTGTTCAAGTTGAGGCTTATCTAGTATCTCCAACTTGCTGACGCACGAAAGACCTACGTTCTGCTATCTCGTCTCCATAAGTTGTCTCTGGCACTTTTGCAACCCACCCCTAATCATCGACCTCCTGCTGCTGCTGCTTGCCTGCTCAGCTGAGCTCAAATCTTCGCCTGTTACATATCTTGTGTTTGTGTTTGTGTTGGTATTCGTGCAGTAGATCCACCGCTTCCGCGTACGGAAGGGTTACACCGATGTGTCGGGTACCTGCAGGAGTAGTTCCGTTTGTATAATGTTATACTTGTTCCTCTCCAAGCGAGAAGCAGCTTTTGATGCGGCAATGCAAGATCAACACCAGCGGCTTTACAAGTTAAATGCTAGCAGCGTATCTTCCAACGGCTGCCAAATTGCATGCGAGCAGTCTTTTCTGCCATCTCAATTGGTTTGAGTCCCAAGGTACCAGGAATAAAGACTGCATCGAAACCCCTTTGTGGTGTCTGCAAGAGAGATGTGGACATCTTCGCACCTTCCCCAAATGAGGGTCTGGACACAAATCTCGAGTCTGAATTTGGTCTGTCCAACGCAACTGGGAAGCTTTTCCACACAAGCCGAAGCTCTCTTCCATCTTAAGCACCGGTCGATTTTTGATATTCAAAGTCACTCCTTCTATTCTTTTCGATCTCCTTCTTGCTGTGGTGTCGCTGTCTTTCCATGAAGAGAGATTGGACCGAAGTCATTCATTCCTTGCTCGGTTTGCATCCAGAGTGCGAACCGAAAATCTCCAGCAGCGGTTATACTAGTTGTCCGCCCTCCATTAGATGTTAATGCCGACGATATGTTGATCCCCACACCCTGGAACATATTCTTCATCGGCGCATTCTTGAGACTCTCTTCAAATGCGGCGTCGTCCTCGAAACACCCGTATTCTTCTTACGACTACGGGGCAGATCCTCCACGACTCCCAAGACGCCAGAACTCCGAGTCCTTTCTCATCACAGGCGTTCATACAGGAAATGGGACCAATGGATCGCTACCTCTGCGAATTGAAGTTCGGGATCTGGAGAAGGACCCGGTGGCTTGGAATCTATTCATACTCGGCTTGGATATGCTGCAATACACACCGCAGGCAGACACACTCTCTTGGTATCAGATAGCTGGTAAGGGACGCAGTATGGAATCTGGCTAGAAGCCCCGGCTGATGGGCGATAGGTATACACGGCAGGCCTTTCGTTCCTTTCGACAATGTACAGCCGAAGCCGGGAAACGAGAATAATGGGTATTGCAACCATGTATCGATCCTTTTCCCAACTTGGCATCGTCCTTATCTTGCACTCTACGAGGTAAATCCCTTGAATTTTCGGCATTGTGCCATTACCTGACGACTCCAAGCAAGCCATCCACGAAAAAGTCCAGATGATCGCTCAACAATATCCTGCAGGTCAGGTACGAGATCAATACGTAGCAGCAGCGGCGAACTTCAGAATACCCTATTGGGACTGGGCGATGTCAGATGGTGGAGGAGGAAGCATCTTACCCGACTCTGTTATGTCACCAACTGTCGTTGTAAATGGCCCAGCAGGTGCGCAAACGATTGCCAACCCACTTTATAGCTATCGATTCCAGCCACTTGATCCTGCGCAGTTGCCAGACTATCCAGTGAGTACTCAGAGGTTGCAAAATACAGTTTTCTAACCATTCTTCTAGTTCAATGAGTTCGTAGAAACTGTCCGCTATCCAGCCACACAAAATTCGACGGCAGCTTCCCAAAACACCCTCATCGCCCGACAGCTCGATAACAGCGGCGCATCGTTCCGGAATCGACTGTATCTTCTTCTCACTATGTATGATGACTACACAACATTTAGTAACGAGGCTTGGGTACCGTCCGATAAACCTGCTGCGTATGATTCGCTAGAAAGTCTTCATGACCAGATCCATGGTTTGACGGGAAGTGGGGGACATATGACATATATCCATTACTCTGGATTCGATCCACTATTCTGGCTTCACCACGCCATGATTGATCGCATTTTTGCAATGTGGCAGGTGATTCATCCTCATAGCTACGTGGTTCCAGAGCCAGCCATTTTCAACACCTTCACTACTTCGGCCGGGGATATTCAGGATATCAACTCACCGTTAACCCCATTCCGCAAAGATGCCTTTGGAGGTTTCTGGACTTCGGAAAGCGCGAGAAAGACAGAGGTATTTGGGTATCAATATCCAGAAACAGTCAGCCACACAGGATCAGATGTAAGAACTCAGGTCATCTCCGCTGTCAATCAACTCTACGGATCGAAGTTGGCCAACTTGAGTTTCAAGCAGAAGAGATCCTCAACTCCAAATCTTAAGAACGACATTGAATGGATCGCCAATATCCGCGTCAAGAAGTACGCTCTCAACGTTCCATTTTACATTCATATCTTCATTGGTCCCTTCAGCCGCGACCCGTATTCCTGGTCTTTCGAGTCAAATCTCGTTGGAACGCACAGTATTTTTGTCAAATCGATCGGGCCGAACGAGACATGTAATTGTGACACTGAGCAGCTAGTTACTGCTACCATTCCATTAACAGAGAAACTGGCTGAGGATCTTGAGAGTGGAAGGTTGAGGAGTTTGGGGGAGGAAGATGTTACGCTGTATCTTGCGAGGACTTTCGCTTACAGGGTGAGTATGGCGAATGATACGAAGGTGGAGAACGTAGAGGTACCGAGTTTGAAGGTTTCAATTGTCAGTATTGATGTTGAGAGAGGGAAGAGTGACGAGCTGCCAGTTTGGGGAAAGATGAGGGGCCATATGGATGTTAGTGCGGGATCGTAAGGCAGGTGGCTTCTGGTGTTGATGGTAAATAAACTCTCTTGGATACTGTCGGTCTGCGGAGTTGAGGTGTGGGTGAGGTTAAGTAGATGGCTGACTGGGTTTGGACTAGGTGTTTCTGGAGTACTGGCTTGGATAATCGTAATTGGATACTTGTCTATCAAGTTAACACTTCTCCCCCCTTTCGCCGAGTGCTTAAATGTGATGCCTTAAATCGGATTGAGTCGCTTGATTCCAAGCCTGCGAAGTGCCTGATCTGAAGGGCGTATATCCAGAGATTTCCGATTGGCGTAGTTGACCCAAAGTTCTATCAGAAAAGTAATCACGTCCACAAATGTGAGGAAATGCTTGCGATCTTTTCTCCTGATTGAAGTACACTTCCTGTATCTCATCTCTTAACGAGAGTCTCATCTTCTATTGTACGGACGGTATACCGTACCGGACTAGACTATTCTTTGACTGGGTGCCAGTACTCCGTTTCCTCCAGACTTCCTGTCCCCGTCCCCGTCCTGATTTGGTGTCACTTGCTGGATCTCACCTTTTACTTACGGTCTCTCTCTTCTATTGTAGGGTATGCCGTACCGGACTAGATTATTCTATGATTGACTGTTAGCACTCTGTATCCTCCAGACTTCGGTGGCGAAAGCACACATAGGTAGGGACCCGTCTTTGATCAAAAAAAAAAGTTCTCCAGTGGCTTTGAGATGCAACCATTTAGGGACTTGAGGGAGCTTCTTTTCGGGAAATGGCATGGCGGAGTAAGAGACCGCCGTCCTGGCGCTGAGTGCCCCAGCTTCCTCGGAAATCAAAGACTATTAAAACTCCAATGGTGTGTCTCGTCTTGGCAAGAGATCTGATGCCTTTTGGCTCCTCGACGTTCGATTGGTTCTGCGTGCTTTGGCGGCCAAGATGGAGAGAGAGCGTGAGAGGGAGTATCTGATCCCAGACGCGTCCGTCATGTTTGATGTGCTTGCTGGTTTCGATGTAATATCTGTTTGATGAAGATTGGTATCTGCAGCCAAAAAGAAAAAAAAGAAAAAAAAAGGAGGTCTGTAGTAGCTGGAGAGCAAGGCCGATGTATACAGTAATGCATCTGAGCTAACAGTAGTACCTCTGTACCTGTACGCCGATCGCAGTCCCCTATCAAGGTCCAATTGTGCGTCGCCGCATCCCCCCAGAATCGAAGTGAGGTACTGCAGACCTGTGAGGCTTTGTCGCCATGGCGTATTTGGGCTACGACTCATCGCTCTGGGACCATATGACATCCTTGGATACGTTGGCCTCGAGGTCGACGGTCTGCTTCAAGTAGGCGGTCACCCATCGTCAGCTCATTTCGATGGCGTATTTCCCGGACAAGGTTGCCTCATCTGGTACGCGGAGGAAAAGTATCGAACTGGTCGTCGTCACATCGGAAGTGCGATTCTTTGGCCCCTTGTCGCTGGAAACTAACGAATTGTTTGTTGACATTAGATATGATGAGCAATGGCGTGAAGCTTGTTTGTTGTGCTAGGTGGTGCGTTCTTGGCACGATGGTATAGTGCTTTCAACCTTGTTAGTATAGTAAGCGTGATTCTCGATGGGTGATATCAGTGCTCTGGACTATGAGCAATTGCTCGAGCTACTGCTTAGGGGCCGTACGTGTAAGGAGACGAGTAGACCGTTCTACAAGAGCAACCTAAGGGTAATCTACTGATGTCACATCAGAGAGGCATTTTTGGCTAGGCTCGCGTAGACCGAGCGAGTCGGAAGTTGAGAACCCTTTTATGAAATCATTTCAGGTGATCTGAGCTTTTCCTACAAAGGTAGAGAGATATACACAGTGGTGCCCATCCCCTGCCCAGCCCCCAAGTTGCATCTCCTTCATTCCCAAGGTCGCACGCTGAGCCAAGACCTTTCCGACATCCGCCTCCCATCTCAACAGCATTTAAGAGTTTGCTGACATGGAGTGTTCCATGGAACCCCTGCACAGATCTCCTCGTTCTTTTTCGTCGTATGTTGGTCATTACTGCCCGTAAACTTGGGCGGGCATCTTCCTTTTGTAGGACCTTTGCAATAGGAGATCGCCGAATCTCCTGAATGGCAAAAAGACCCCATGTTGTAGGTCATGTATGCGCACTTTGCATTTGCCGCTGTGCCAGTAGATGCGAAGGCGAGGATGACAAATGTGGTGATGACGTTGATGAGTTGCATGTTGATGTTGGGGAGACGGATATTACTGGGAGTTCTGGCACAGGGACGAGATGAGGTAGCGAGAAGGCTTGGATAACTTGCTCTGTCTTAGTTGGGCAGTGGGAGAAGGCCCTGACAGCAGAGTCTATGTGAGATGAGGGGACTTTGATGATAGAGTCTGTCTGAAATGGGGAGAGAGAGAGGTTTGTTGACACTCGTTGACTGAGTTGGGGAGACGTTGGGAGAAGTTGCTAAAGGCAGACCTCGCCTTTGGCACGCACTGTGTGAGAATGATATATATACCCAAATTTAAATGACTCGCCTGCTATCATGCTCGTATTGCAACCTTTCAAAGTTTTATGGTGGAAAAAAATACATTGAGCCTAGATCCATAAATATGGTTTAGGCTTTTGCGATATCCGTAGGCGCAATTCAAATTCATTTGAGATTGCTGAAAAGCTTGATACTAACCGACCTCCCCTCTCCAATTTTCATGTCGAAAGGGGCAAAAGAACAGACCTTGCGTGGGTAGACTACAAGGGCGTCTATCCAATAGGCCAGCTATTCTCCTGGCCAAGCAGGGCTCTGGGTTTCTTTATCATCAAAATCAGATTTTGGCTTGTGCTCGAGGCTCTACTAGAGCCATTAAGTATTCAAGTCCTGCCGTAAAAAGCAGGGCTCCAGCCTAGAGAAGTTCTGTTCGAACGTTAAACTGGGGGAAGGCATAGTACTCTAGATTAAGGCCCGAATTCCATCGCACGGCATAAATGATGCCTGGTTAGGTGACATTGCTGCTTTTAATGATTTCTCTAACACTTAGAAAACATCAGGGGGAACGGGCTAGCAGACAGAAAAGTAATTCCTGTTGCTTCAAACACAGAAGTTGGAAGTCCTGAAAGGCTGAAATCGTGACCTTTGGCGTAATGAAGCTCTTTTGCCATAATAACTGGGATATAATTAATAGATCATCGAGGCACACGCATGCATTGCTGCTACGGAGTAGATACATGCATGCCGCTCTTACATCACTAGGCAATTAACTCCAGGAAATACACTACAAGGCTCAGAAGTTGACTAATGATACTTCGTAAAACCTACAAAAGGAGATTGAAAGGGTGCATTAGAATGGGACTTATGAAAAAGGGTGAACCACTAGCCACGGATTAGTCGTGTCCCGGGGCAGCTCCCTTTGTCGATGGCGAAATTGGAAGTGAAGCGCGTGCCACTTCATCGGGGCGCCTCTGATTAACTTATGACACCCAAAATGATAACACGTACAGTAGGGTGCAAAAAGTCTTCGCACCCCCCCCTTGTAGCTAAGGGCGACTTACCCGATTAGGACGTGTAACTCTTGCTGCTTTTCTACGCGCCTCTTACTAAAAACACTACACTTTTATAGGTAAATAAGATACCTCGACTTGAATTATAGCCTTAAATGCGTGCGCGTATCGTTGAGTTATCTTCTGAGTACTAGTTAGCCCCTCGAATTCATTGAAAATACCCTGAAATACCTCTTTTAACTATCCGATCTACGCTTAAGAATTACCCTTTCGGTACGACTGATTTCACTTTAAAACTACGAACTAGAAGGCCTCGAGCCTTAACTGAAGAACAACGCGATTATATATATGATATTATAAATTATTCGAACCCTTATATTAAGATACGCGACTTACTACGAGAAGTAAACGACGATTATAAGAAGCGGTATATATAGAGCCTTCTTCGCTCGATAGATAAGAAGTAGCTATAAAAGAAGAGACTTTTTATTACCTTAGTATACGTAGAAGCTCGTCTCGAGTGGGTAATCTAGCATCAGGTATATACTCTTAACGATTAGATAAAGGTCTCGTAGTCTGATAAGTATATAGTTAAACGAGGAGTAGGAATAAAGCTGATTTAGACCTTTACTCGCCCTTGAGATTAATACTACGAAGCAGATATATAACCGGTTCGGTGCTTAGGGAAAGGAGTAAAGAAAATACTTTAAGCTGCTTTTAGCTATAATAGAAGGATAGGTTTAATACCTCTCGATAGAGATCCTCTTACTACTCGTGGAGAGGTTACTTCGTAGGTTATACGGAACTTATATGAGGCGTTTCTACTAGATATAATAGTCGAAGGAGGAGAGTTTATACACGATAGCGCAGGTCTATACTAAGGGAATATTATTAAAGAGATACTTCGGGAAATAAATATTCGAGTTATAAGCTAGCCTCTATACTCTCCTGATTTAAATCCGATCGAAAACCTCTTATAACGACATAAGACTTAAGGCGGTATATAAGTAAGAATAAATAAGTAGGGAGGCTAAGAGCGATCTTATATAATCTACTACGAAGAAAACAAAAAGATAAGGAAGGAAGAAGAAGAGAGATAGAGTATAAGGCACCTTATATATATATACCGGTACTAGTCCGATACTATACCGGGTCAGATACTAGTTCTGCCGGGATACCTATGAACTTAGGCCCTATTCTCTATCTTTCTTCTTATATAATATTCAGGTGAGCTATCGTTATATTACCCCCCCCCTAAGAAGAGCTTAACCCTAAGCTCGGAAAGTTATAGTTTATACTAGAATTAGTCTTTATTATAACTATTTTTATTAATATTCGCGTAATAGGCGCTAGCCGCTCTTTAGTAGTAGTAAATTCTTTATTAGGTTCTAGCTAATTACGTCGCTATAATAGTACTATATTAGTTATAGCTTCTAAATCGGGCGGTAGGCGGTATTTACTTTATCTATTTATAATAGGAGTCGAGTTTAAGTAGAGCGTAAGGTATATAAAGGAAGAAGTTTATTAATATTAGAGCCTTTCCTTTTCAACTGCGATAACTACTTTAACTTATAAGTTTATTCTCTTTAGACTACGATATAGCTTCTAGAGTAGGTATTATTACTAACTACTATAGTAATCTGCTATAATCTTATATATTAATCGACCTAATTAACTCTTCTCTTAATATAAGTAAGTTTCCTATCTTAGTTTTAGAGATAGTCCTTAAGTGTAGTATAAGAGTTTTATAGATCTATAACGCTAACTCCTATAGTGCCTTTACTAGTTCCTGCTAGTACTCTTTCAGTAGCGTATTATATATATTACCTATAGTATATTCGCGCTTTCCTTAAGATAAAGTATAATAATACTCCTATTTTAGAACTCTTATACTCGTTTAATAAGCTTAACTCTAAGCTTTATAAGTATTATTTAGCGTTAAAGAGTAGTTATAAGTATATAAGTTACTTAAACCTAAATATAGTTATATATACTAACGCGTTATAGTTACCTGATTATATTAATATAGAGTATACTATTTTATCCGGTTTACTTCTTAGTAGCGAAGCTAAGAATACGGAGCTAAATTAGAGTAGTATTATAGTTACTTATAAGGCGATTAATCAGATCTATTATCTTACGAAATCTACTACTTCTACTATTATATTAGAGATTACTACTATATAATTAGTAAAGACTTAAGCTTTAAGGCATTCTATAGAGAAAGTATTTAAGGAGTTAGAGTTTATTAAGGTAATAAGTTAAGATATTAAATCCTTAGATACTAGTATAATACTAACGTGATATAGGATCTAGATCTTTTAATAATAGATTCGGCGAAATCTAAGTTAATAGTATAAATAGTATTAAAGTAGATAAAGGAGTTAAATAGTATTATACGGGAATTTATAAAGAAAGCTATATTTAAAGCTATAATATCTAATACTAGAGGAAAGAGGAATTTACCTTCTAGTTTAGAGATAGCGTTAGATCTAGATAATCCCGGACTTTCTCTAAAGAAGAAAGCCCGTAGGATTAGCAATTATACTTAGTCTATTACTAGAGCTATATTAGTAGATTTAGGTAAGGAATTAGTTATAGTAGTTCCGGTTCTAGATATTCTAGATTTACTAGAAGCTCTAGAGAACTTAAGAGAGAAAGCTAATAAAGTAGAAGTAGTTAAAGAAGTAGAGTTTTAGATATAGTATTATTATAAAGTATAATCAGGGGATTATCTTTAGTAATAAATTCTAATACTAGTAACTATAATAGCTTATTATCCTCTAAGTAACTATAGTTATCTATTCTATCTTCTTAGGCCTTAATCTATTATTCTAGTTTATATAGAGGTCTAAGTTTACTTAAGTTAGTAGCGTAGAAGTCTCTGAGCTTATATAGAGCACTTATTAGATCGGAAGCGTTATACTAAGTCAGGTCCAGGTCGTAGCTTAGCTAACTAATCTAATACTTCAGATTACCTCTTAGGTGTGACGCTTGCTCTAGAAAGGTCTCAAAACTACCTGAGTAATAAGACCTCATATTACTATGAATATGAAGTAGTAAGAATCACTTGAGAATCTATAAATAAGGAGTGAAGAAGTAGAGAGAGAATAGAAGTATATATATAAAAAGGGGCCCCTAAACTCTACTCGTGTAATCTCGCTTAGCAGTAAGTATTTCTACTAATAGGGAGAGACCTCTAAACCTGACTAGTTATCATACTACCCCCCCCTCCGAAAAAAGCTCGCCCTCGAGCGTTAGTCTATCTCCTTATTACTATTAAGGTAATCGTAATTATTAATTCTATTATAGAAAGCTTTCAGCTAATTAGGTAGTCTAGCAGGAGGTCCAGCTTATGTTAAGTTATTAAGGTGGAATTATTATAGCTTAGCAGGAGCGTATTTGATATCTGTAGCGTCGTACTATATAAGATCGACGTCTTAATTTAACTAGGAAACTCGGTATAAGAGGCTATTACGCTACTTACGGCACGTAAGTATATCTTCGATCTCCTATTTATTATCACTAGTGATATTAATAAGTAGTAGTAGCAGTGAGGTTTATCTTAGTAAGGGGTCGTTTAGATACTTCCGTAGCTTAGCAGTAGGGAATATATTATATACTTTTATACTAGTAGGGAGCTCTAAGCAATAAGAGCTTCCGACCTTTTTAATTACATAGAAGAGTCTATTAGTCGGGAAGTCGAGTTTTTTGCTAAGTCGAGTACTCGTAAAGTAGCATATATCTAGCTAGATAAGGTTATCTATAGTAAAGTCGACTTCATAGCATAAGCGATTATAGGATTAGGACATCTTAGCTTATATACGTTAGAGGCTAGATTAAGTAGTAGTCTAGGTATCGCGTAAGCGATTAGCGTAATCTAGAGCTTACTAAGTATTCAACTTATCAGCAGGCGTAGTAGAATCAGGTAGGTCTTTCTAATTCTAATTAACGCGGGGTATATATCTATAAACGACTTTAAAAGGTAAGAGACCTCTAAGGGATTCGTAAGGGAGAGTTATCTAAGCGTAATCTATAATAAGTAAGAATTCCGACTAGTCGTCTTAATAGTAAGAGATAAAAGGTCGTAATCTACGTTAGAGATATTAGTTATAGATCTCTATTTAGCTATCTGTTTATAGGTAATCTGCTATAGAAAGCTATCTTTTAGTACTAAGAATTATAATAACTA